>JAJIBD010039004.1:0-83076 GCA_021461705.1 Cryptotis parvus | reverse complement strand
TTGATCACTTGACATCCCCTTGTTCGCTGATTTGCTTGGAGAGGGTGCCAGTAACGTGTCCATTTGTCCCTATTGCATGCTAGTGTGCCCTAATGGCATCTGCTTGCTCCAGGAATACGAAGAGCCTCAAACAGTTAATTCAGGGTCTTGATGAAGAATCTGACCATCTTGTAGGTGGGTGGCCACGTGATCTTTTGACATCCAATGGGATCCAGTCGGTAACGCATTACATGTCCAACCATCTGATTTTGATGCCTTGGCAAATGAGACAGCATCCCTGACTCTAATCATTGAGAGAGGCCGAACTCTGTAGTCCTTCACTCACTTGAGTGAGGCGTGATATTCCAAGCATAGCTCTTTCTCATTCCTCTTTGGAAGACTTGAATAGCATTCTCATCCTTCTTTCATAGGCCCAGGTCTCTGAGGCATATGTTAATGCAGGGAGGACTTTGGAGTCGAAGAGATGTGCCCAGAGTTGGAGGTTAGCTATATTCAATAGCTCTTGAATGCATTCACATTCCACGCTGCATTCCACTCTGCTGTCTCTTCTTCTGTGCAGCTCAGATTTTAGGTCGTTCATCATGTTGAGTTCTCGACCTAGGTACACATAACTGCTGCATTCAGAGATATTAGTTTTGCTGAGAGTGAATAGGGTCTTTGGAACTAACTTATTTTTTCATGAACATTGTATTGCTGAGATTCAGCTGTAGATCTATCTTTCCACATTCTTGGTCGAAGTCAGCCAGCATTTGTGCCACTTGGCTAATGTTTGGTGTTATTTGAATGATATCATCAACAAAGAGGAGATGGTGTAGTTGCCAACTGTCTATCTTCACTCCCATTCCTTCTTATTCTAATTGTCGCATGATGTTCTCGAAGGTGGCGCTGAAGTGTTTTGGTGAAATGGTATCACCCTGCTGAACCCCTCTTTTTAACATCGATGATCACTTCTTTGTAGAATGGTGAGATCCTGGTGGTGAATCGGTAATACAGCTCATGAATGATCTTGAAGTATTGGGTTTAAACACCCTGTTAGGCTAGGGCTTCAATGACCACTTCGCAGTCTCAACAGAATCAAAGGCTTTCTTTAAATCAATAAACTCGAGACAGAGCGGCATCTTGAACTCCCTACAAACCTCCAATGAGCTTGGTTACCGTGTGGATATGGTTGATTGTGCTGAATCCTTTTCAGAAGACAGCTTTCTCACATGGTTGTCCTTTTTCTAGGGTTATGCCATCCTGATCTACCAGTCCTGTTCAGGATGACTCAAGATTCATCGGTAAATCACAAAGAATATTTTACCCACCCTTCTCAGAGATCCTAGCAAGCTACTAAGAGTATTCTGTCAACACACAGAGCCTTGCAGCTGTACAACACATATTCTATATGCCAAAACCAGTATAAACAATGTTATTGGTTTCAAATTATATAATATATTTATAACTATATATATATATATATATATAGATTTACAGGCAAATTTCATACCTTCATTTTTTCCTAATAGCTGCATAGTTTCCATTGTGTAGATGTACCAAAGTTTCTTTATCCAGTCATCAGTTCTTGGGTACTCTGCTTGTTTCCAGATTCTGGCTATTGTGAATAGTGCTGCTATGAAAATAAAAGTGCAAATGGTGTTTCTGGTGTGTTTTTGGCTTCCCAGGGTACATGCCCAGGAATGGAATGCTGGGTTGAACAGGAGCTCAATTTCTTGTCTTTGGAGGAATATCCATATTGTTTTTCCAAAAGCCTGTACCAGTCAATATCCCCACTACAATGGAGAAGAGTCCCTTTCTCCAAGCCAACACTTGTTGTCTTTACTCTTTGGATATGTGCCCTTCTCTTTGGTGTTAGAAGATATCTCATTGTTTTGATTTGCATCTCTGATGATTAGTGATGATGAACATTTTTTCCTATGTCTTTTGACCATTTGAATTTCTTCCTTGTCAAAGTTTCTGTTCATTTCTTCTCCCCATTTTTTGATGGGGTTGGCTGTTTTTTTTTCTTTTTAAAGTTCTACCAGTACCTGATATATCCTGGATATTAACCTCTTATCAGAGGGGTATTGGGTGAATATTCTTTCCCATTCTGTGGACCTTCTTTGTATCATGGTCAATGTTTCTTTTGAGATGCAGAAGCATTTTAGTTTCATGAAGTCCTTTATGTTTATCGTTGTTTTAGTTGCTTTGCAGTGGTGTTTCACCTTTGAAGATGCCTTTAGCTTCAATGTTGTGGAGGGTTTTTCCTATATTTTCCTCAACATACTTTATGGATTCATGTCTCATATTGAGATCTTTAATCCACTTTGATCTGATTTTTGTGCATGGTGTTAGACAGAGGTCCAACTTTATTTTTTGCATGTAGCTGCCCAGTTTTCCCAGCACCACTTGTTGAAGAGGCTTTCCTTGCTGAATTTCATACTTTTTTTCTCTTTTATCAAAGATTAAATGATCATGTGTTTGAGATTGGATGTCAGGATACTCAACTCTATTCCATAGGTACACAGTTCTGTTTTTATTCTTATAAGGTTGCATTTTTAACAAGTCTCTCTTTCTGCAATCTCAAACTTTTATACCGCTGCCATTAATAATTACACAAACATTCTTGTTTCTTTTCCATCAGATGACTGGGGGCCAGAGCGATAGCCCAGCTGGTAGGCGTTTGCGCTTGCACGCGGTCGGCCCATGCTGGCCCGGTTCGATCCCCAGCCCATATGGTCCTAGCATTAGCCAGGAGTAATTCCTGAGTGCAGAGCCAGGAGTAATCCCTGAGCATTGCTGGGTGTGACCCAAAAAGCAAAAAAAAAAAAAAAAAAAAAAAAGATGACCAACATGTAAAATGGAATTTGAGGGCAAAAGTACCCAGTGGTGCTCAGATCTGGGTATAATTTCCCACAATATTTAGATGCAGTTCAAGAGTGATAGTTAAATCACTAGTCAGTAATGTAGTACATCTGTGGCAAATGGTTCTGGGACCAAAGGGCTGACCCATGTGTACTTGGAAGGTCATAAATTACCGAGGATTATATTGATAGCTTTGCATCACAAGGAAGATGCTTTTACTTCTTTGAGAGATCACTCTAGCTCAAAAATTGAAGTTTTGATATATATTCAAGAAACATATATTCCATGTAGAATGTCACACATCAATATGCACTGCTTATAATGCTAACTATGGATTGTATTCATTATTACATTTATTTATTTATTTATTTATTTATTTATTTATTTATTTATTTATTTATTTATTTATTTATTTATTGCTTTTTTTCGGTCACACCCTGCAATGCTAAGGGGCTACTCCTGGCTCTGTACTCAGGAATTACTCCTGGCGGTGCTCGGGGACCATATGGTATGCCGGGATAGAACCCAGGCCGGCACAGGCTGCCGCGCAAGGCAAACACTCCACCCACTGGGCTATCACTCCGCCCCTATTTCTTTATTTCTCAGGAAAAATTTAGGCTCAGATTTAAAATATACACAATAGATACTTTCAATCTTATCACATTCAGAAAGCTGACAGCATCAAAGCTAATTAAATGCTTGTTTGACATAATTTCTTCAAACAGTATCTCATTACTCACGATCTCAACTCATTCCCTGAAGCTATTAGGGCCCTCTCTTGAGTTTCTCTTTTCTCTTCACATGAAAGTGAAGAATGAGAATGACATGTGCAAAGATGACTATCTGATGTCAATAAATTAATTTTAATAAACTTTTTTCCTTCTTTTATTTTATAAGTGAGACTGTATATTTTTAAAATTAACCATGTAATTTTTTCTCTTTTTATCTGTAATGATGGTCATTTAACTTAATATAAAGCATTTGCAGAAAATGAAAACAAAACACAAGAACAATTAAATACTCAGACAAAGTGACCATTTGTTAGACAAACTACAATTCAATGCATAGTACACATTTATTCTCCTATTGGAGCTTATTCTATGCTTGTGATGAAGAAATAAGCTTTCATGGTGAGCAGAGATTTGCATTGTTGCAAAGTTAAAAATCTCAACTAACAAAGAGGTACTGATATTACATCATCAAGACCAAACACTGTAATACCATGATCTCTTTAGTTTTTTTTTTTTTTTTTTCTGGACAATCAGTCCCTGACTTTTGTCTAAGATGTAGTGTAGTATTTTCTTTTTTTTATTATTATTATTATTATTATTTTTTGCTTTTTTGGGTCACACCCAGCAATGCTCAGGGGTTTCTCCTGGCTCTGCACTCAGGAATCACTCCTGGCGGTGCTCGGTGCTCAGGGACCATATGGGATGCCGGGATCGAACCCGTGGGGGACCATATGGGATGCCGGGGATCGAACCCGGGGGGACCATTGGGATGATGGGGATCGAACCCGTGGGGGACCATATGGGATGCCGGGATCGAACCCGGGCTGGCATGAGCCTGCAGCATGCAAGGCAAATGCCCTACCAGCTAGGCTATCGCTCCGGCCCCCTGTAGTGTAGTATTTTCTGCTAGACAAAGAAATACTGAGACTCCTTCACAGATGCTAATTCCCTCACAAATACATGTTTTCTGTAAAATGCCAGGGGTTGGTACATTCTTTTCTACTTTTGTCTGCAAAATACATCCCCTTTTCTGTTATTAATTATAAAATGATCTACTTTCTTTTCCAAATACACTAAAGCTTCTATTTCCCTCTTAATTATGAGCTACATTTTTTGAAAATATATTTGATTTGCACATGTACAATTAATAAATGTGCTATTGATCAATATGTATTTCATACTTATGGGGCTTCAAGCTTTCCCACCTTTGTTTCTTAAACACTGTTGTGAAAGAAGGGAACTTCCTGTCTCATCTCTGGGACTTAAATAACAGAGTACTAGAGTAACAAATGACAAAAAGGCAATAGGATCATAGAATTGGTCTACCAGTGATAAGTAGAAAGGGTCCTTGGGACATTAGCACAAAGAAGTAGACATTTTCGAAGAGGATGAGAAGCTGGAATGATGCATATGTATGCATGCAATTATATCATTAATCACATCGTAGTTCATAGCACCTCAATGGGAGATTTAAAATATTTTGAGTATGTGGTTTTATTTTTCATGGCACAAAATATTGTTAATGCTGTCCTATTATTGTCAGTGATCAAAACAGACAATATGTCTGCATAATACAGAAATATTTAAAGTGAAGAAATAGAATTTTAGAGAGGATAACTAATTTACCAAATCCCAAATTGTTCAGTGAATTTATTATAAATGAATATATTTCTGTACATTACCTTAAGAAAATATTCATCATATCATCAATTATACTAATATATTGATGAATTTTATGTAAAATTAATGCATTTGAAGAAATGCCAAGTCAGGATAAACTACTACATTTTACCCTGAGGGATAAAAATGCTGCCTCAGGGAAGGTCAACCTGCGGATAGAGGATTTATTATTGCAATAGGCTGAAAAAGAGAAAATGTGGGGAGCTGTAACTCCTGCCTAGTGAACTGAAAATCTATCTGGAAATTAGAATAAACAATAAGCATTTCATATTTTAATGAGTTTTTGTATTATTATAATGAATTAAATATACCAAAAGTTTTGTAGACAAATAAATCAATTTTAATGATATTTTAACATTGCTTAGGACATTAAATGTAATTGATTGTAATCAGAATATAGCTATGAATTCCTAGAAAAATGGTTTCTATACTCATCCTCAAGTATGTACCTCAGTAATTAAAATATAGGTGACCTCTAATCTGAATTACAAATAAGAATTATTTCTCTAAAATAATATGATCAGCCAGATGATATTAAAGAATGCCCAAATGCCTAAGTTTGCCATTTGAATGTAATGGTATTCACAACTGAATCCCAATTTTGATTTTCTTTTAGATGATTCTGTTCTCAGTTTCAGTGTTAACAATGGCTGAACTCCTGTTATGTTCTCTGCAGCATACTCTCTTCAGTATTGAAAAGAACAAAGAAAATAAATGGCCAAAGCACTTTCTTCCCCACATTTCCATGAAGGGAGCAAGACAGTTTAAAAGTGTTTTCAGAGTCCCTCAAGCCCAGAGGATTTTACGACTGGGCCCTCCCTCTGTTCATGCAATTGGTGTGATTTGTGTCAGATCTGATACCTGTCCAATTTTAAAGATCTAACAGACAATGAAGCAGAAATATAAAGTAAAGTATACAATAGAATCGTGACAGAAATCTCACTCTTTAAAAAGGTAAATGATATCATGTATTAAGATAGAAGCCGATTTTTTATTTTCACATGCTCCTTTACATCCTACCATAGAAACACTTTTCAGAAAACTATATGTAAACATAGCTGTTATATTTTCTGCTATACTCTAATAGCAGAAATTTTAGCAAGAAAAGAACATTTTTTTCCAAAAATAATAACAGAGAATAATTTCCTTTGACAAGGACTATAAGGAGAGCAAACAAGGAGGGCAAACACGTACATTGATTCTAGAGACAGCTATTTCAATGAGCAGAAAATTGTGTACTGTTAATTCATTTATATGGATGGTTTTGGTTGGACTATCATGGGATTTAGATGTCAAATCCTATATCAGTTTCTCTCTTAAGGAAGAAAATTACTCATCTGATGGAATATGGAAGAATACAAATTGGAAGTGCAAACTGCCAAACTACATCTGAAAGTATTTCTCTCTGCAATTCTGTAAACAGTCATTTTTCAAGCACCATATGATACAATTACTATAATTAATTAGCTTTATGGGACTCTGCTCAGCAGTCACCTACCTCCAAAAAGGATTGAAAGTAACTCTAATAAGTAAAAACAAAAACAAAATACAGCTAATTAGTTTTTTTAAAAAGTACACTCAGGCAGTAGGGGTGGTGAAATAGCAATGCAAGTATAAAACAATAACATGCAACTGCTGTAAATCACACTAAACTATAAAAATAGGATCTGCAAGGTGTCCTAAATCATAAATCTAGTATTCTTATCACAACATGATTTCTACAAAGTATTTCAATAGTCATTAAAATTTCATTGTGAAAATAATACAGCTCCATTAACTGCATAAATATTTACAAATCAATGGAAAAAAAATAAAATTAGGAATTATAAATTAGGTTTCAGCTTTGCCTCAAATCTATATATTTATCTATTTTTACTTTTGCAGTCAAATTAATGTTAGAGTTCTTTTCTTTGATAAGATGATATTGTCTATATCTATATGTACTTGGAATGTTATCTGCCATCAGGAGTTTGACTTTAGACTATTTAGAGAAAAATGTAGCACAATAAAAATTAGTTCTCTTTTATTGTTCCAAATTTAAGTATTTTTAAAATTTAAGTATCTGCAATTAAATAAATCTGATCTTTATCTGTAAAATATAATATAAATATATAAGACAGAGGTTTGGAAGAAACTCAGTATTTAAGACCTGATTTATGCTACAAATAATTTTGAGCAATGACAAAGGTCAGGAGATTTGCACACTTTCTGCATCCAAGACACAAGGTTAAGTAGCAATCAGGACTTAAAAAATGCCTTTGGGATGGCAAAATTGTTTATATCTGACACATGTCCTAAGTCGATCATACTGAGGTATGATTGTAACCACAAACATGGTACATCTATGTCCAAACCCTTGAAGATTATAAATTTATTTTGTTGTTACTGGGGTGGTATGGGTTTTTCTGATGTATCACTTGTCTTGTCACTTGTCTTCCCGTTGTTCATCGATTTACTCAAGCAGGTGCCAGTAACATCTCCATTTGTTGGGAATGAGGTCCATAATTGCTACTGTTTTTGGCATATGGAATACACCATGGGTAGCTTGCCAGACTCTGTCGTGGCTCTGGGTTCATCCCAGGGGGCCCAGTCCTTTTCTATGTCAAACCATGAACCATCCAGGGCCCACGGGGCAGAGTCCTGGGTGTAGACAATCTTGTCTCCTGTCTGCCACCTGCAAATGCAGCCGGACACTGCAGCCACACCTGCAACACCCCGAGGGGCAGGATTTCAGATGTAATTAAGTAAAACATTTGGAGATGTGCTCATCTTGGACGTCATAAGAGCCATATATAACAACAAACAGAAAATGCTATAGAGAGAGATGGAGAGATGGTGATAAATATATTTCGGAGACCAACCAAGACTGGGACTTTGATTAAGTGAGCAAATGAAGAAAGAAGTAAAATATTGAAGTGCATAACTACTAGCTAAGAAGCAGCAAAGTCTGCGAGGATCTACCAGAAGAAAGGCACAGAGTGTATTTTCCAGAGTGAACTTTGGAGGAGTACAGCTCTACCACACCTTACACTGTCTGGCCTGCAGAAGTTTGGGATAATACACTCATGTTGTTTCAAGCTATGTGGATTTGAGTAATATGTTTTGACAGTTCTAAACAATTAAAATGCTTTATTATCTCTAAAGTGAGAAAAGTATAATCATGTAAAGGACAAAAGGAAAGAGGCTATGCCCATCATTTCATTAGCCATGTAAAATGATTGGGAGGATGTGTAACATAAAGTGACGAATTAGAAACCTAGTGAGATAAAAGCAGTGAAAAGCCTGGCTCCTCTGGATGAAGGAGAAGATGCAGATGGGAATTACTCAGTAGTGATGGGGTCTTTCTAATGCCTGCTTATCCATCTTAAGGAGAAGGAGAAACTCTGGGTTTGGTCATAAAAAATATTACAACTAAAGAAACCCAAGTTGAGGGCCGGAGCAATAGCACAGCGGGTAGGGGCGTTTGCCTAGTATGTTGCCGACCTGAGTTCGACCTCCGGCATCCCATATGGTCCCCCGAGCACCGCTAGGATTAATTCCTGAGCGAAGAGCCAGGAGCAACCCCTGAGCATCGCGGGTGTTACCAAAAAAAAAAAAAAAAAAAAAAGTTGATAAGAACGTAACAGCAATTGGAGGATGGGAGATTTGAATGGAATATATATTCTGTTAGAAAAAAACATGGATTCCGGAGAAATGGGGAGAAGGCACCCTCAGGAAATGCAGAGTGTTTCCAGTTTCAGTGTCAACAACCTTATTTTCCACTCACTAAGATGAATGGGGACAGAGGAATCTATTGAATTGCTTTCCTGCTTTGCAACAATCTTTTATTCAGATGAATGTGAAAATTCATGAAAGGCACAGTTTTTCCATCTTTCTCAATACCTGTGTGTTTATTTCAACCATTCAGCCTTCATGAGTAAATCTTATGAGTAATTGTTTTAAATTCTTTCTACCATGCTCAGCCTGGTTTAACAGTTGACAGTCACTCTGATATTTCAGGGAGATTATGCTGTGTGAAATATTCTTTCATTTGATAATGACAATTTCATTGCCATTTTATGGTGCAAGTACCATGGGTGAAGTCATGGTAATATATAGGCATCATTTAGTACTTCCTAATGTGATAATTTCCCAGTACTCCTTAAATCTCCATCTGATTCTTACAGGTTTCTGCCACAGGTCTCTTCAAGCTACAGTTTTCTACCTGTAAGGCCGCAGGAAACAGAAAGGGAGATGCATTTCCTGGTTTGTAAAGAACAAAAGAAAATACTTTGACATAATGACAGGTTTAAAATCAGCTCTAAGTTTCCTAGCTGTGCAAACCAGAAGACATTCCCTATTCACACAGTCTCAGTTTCAAATGATTGTTAGGAACCACAATACACAATACATCCTTACAGCTAATTTAACCTTTCAAGGGTTGGGAGCAATTTTTTGCTTGCAGTTTTGGCCATTATAAATAGTGTAATTAAATCTGTATATCTCTATATATTCTTGGTGAATAAATTCATTTTGTTTGCACATATGTTTGGGGATTGCTCAGTGGATGCGTCAGGTGCACGTTTCCTTGTATAGATGTTGCTAAATAAATGCCCAAAGTCAAATGTACAAAAATTTGTATTCTTCTCTCTCTCTCTCTCATGCATTACAGAAGAATTTTAGTCACTGTATTTTTTTTTTTTTTGCTTTTTTGAGTTACACCCGGCGGTGCTCAAGTGTTACTCCTGGCAGTGCTCGGGGATCATATGGGGATGCCAGGGATCAAACCCGGGCCAGACAGGCCAGGCGCATGCAAGGCAAACTCCCTACTCACTGGGCTTTCGCTCCGCCCCTCTAGTCACCGTATTTTTTCTATTTTTCTCTTTGAAACTATTTCTTTCAGGGCTTTGCACATTCTAGTAAGTTTCTGCAGCTATATTTTCATTTTTGTGTCTGCACAGATTTATCCCTCCATCTCACTCCTGATACCCAAGAAAACACAAGTACCTATAATTGTGTTTATAAACATCTTTATCAGGGTTGTGGTTTGCTGTACCTTCATTACCAATGTTCTTTTTTACAAATAAGCAATTTATCAAGTACACAATTTATCACTTTGTCCATTTCAAGTTGCTTAACTAATTCCTGCAGTTTCCTAGCTCCATTATTTTTCTATACCTGTATCTTATACAGCAAATTTATGATAGAGCAGCAATTTTGAAATACTGTAAAATTTGAAGTTTTTTGAACTGTAAAATTTGAAGTTTTCAAGTTTTGGTATTTATATCATTTTCATGATATTAGTATGGCATTGAGTTATATATGATTTATCTACTTTCTTATTGATAGATATTTTATTTGGTTAAATCTTTTGTACAATAGTGAATAAAGCTATATACAGTATATTAATGAAATAAGACAGACACAGACATATTTACTGTAATATTCAATATACATAAGATATGTATTTGGCAAATCCACAATGATAGGGTAATTATTCATTTCCAGATTCTTGAACACTCTCATTGTCCACGCGAATAATTGCATGGAGAATAATTGCATAATAGGCTTTTTTTTCCATTAGATTGATTTGAGTATTCCAGAATCTAATAGTGCAATAGTTTCACAATGTGAGCATACATATTATAGACTTGGATATTTTAAAAGAGTGAATATTGTAGATTTTATAATTATTTGTATTTTTCCACAATATATTTTGGTTATAGTGATTCTTGAGCAACTCTGTAAGTAACTATGAGCTATTGAACTGAAAATTCAAAGTAGGTGACTCTAAAAATGATGTAAACCTTTGGTAGGGAATCTTTGGTACTTTAACTGTGGAGGTGGAGCAACTTTTGCACACTGATAATACAAAGTTTAGCACTATTGTACCTATGATGTCAATGACAAGGAAAAAACTTTAAACATACAGTGAAATAAGAAATATGTGTGAATTTGATTGTGTTAATTATAAATCCATAAATTTATGTTTTAGGCCTTCATATTTTAGCCCCTTCACCTGTTTTCGTCAATGAAATTTCAAATTTCTCATTTTGCACGATCAAACCTTTTTGATCTATCAGTCTTACTAACAACCAATCTTATCTCCTTTGTTTATATACTATGCCTTATTTAATTTTCCATTTAATACTGACCATGAGACTGTCTGAAAAATCTTTCATCCTAATCTATCTCTTGGCAGAATTACCTTTATTCTGTTTTACTTTAAATGTTACTCCTATGGATGCGCCTCTTCCGCTGCACCTCTGTTTCTGTACTCATTGGCCTTTTTGCTTAATTTCTTAACATCTGTTGCTCACCCACTGGAGAGTAAACTTCATGGGAATATAAAACATTTTTACTTCACTCACTTCTAATGTTGGTGAAGTACTCATAGTAATAACTTAATAGTTATTGAAAAATGATTAAAATTAAAATGCATAACTATATTTGTCTGTAGTGGAAGTTCATAGCTCAGATGCTCTAAGTAAAGGAAACTCAGATAGACACCGGACTCAGCTGAGTTGTTGGGTCATTAACACAGAGGTTTTTACCTGTAGAATAACACATGTTCAATTTATTTGAACCTTTAAAACATTTAATGTTTATTTTTTCTGAATACTATATATATGCGGACATAAGTCAAATACTTATTACCACCTTTTAAATAATTTAAGTGCTACCGAATGAAGACTTATAAATACTGAGACACAGAAATTAATTGTTTAAATATCCTCTCAAATTATTATAATTGTAAGAATAATTAAATATAAAGAATGTGTATAATATCATCCTTTAAATATTTGGAATATCATCCTTTTAAATATTCAGAAGATTATTAGATCTTTATATGACTTATTGTATTAATCTGATAAATACAATAATTGTGCTTAAAAGGGTATTATACTTCTTATTTGTCCTTATGACCAATGAATTTCCCATTCAGAGTGTCTTATTTCCCTTCTCATGTCTATTATTTCTATTAGTTTTTATACCTCACGGAAACTTTTAAAATGGGCCACTGGAATAATGGGAGTAACAGGTTTTATTTTTTTTGTTATTTGTTCAATTCCTTTTCTAATAGGGATTGAATTATTTTTAAAGTATATAATAAATCAGAATTATATATTGATATATCAAGTTGTCTTGAAACCTTTGTTACTCCATTTTCCAAAGAGAAACAGTTCAAATTGAGCCAGGGAATTTATGCACACTGGTAATTAGCTGAGTCTTGTAAATTGTAGACTTTATATCTTTTCAATGTATCTCAGAGATTTTGTGTCAAGACATGAAATGATTTAATATATAAAAAATTGAGAAAATATGCGCCAATTTATGATGGTTCAGTTGAAAACACAGCTGGTTTTTTAAAAAAAGGCAATAAAATTGTAGGGTGCAACAGCAAATTTAGTGTTTTCAAACAAGATTAAATTTACAAAGTACAGTCTTCTATTGTATTTCTAGTGGGGATTTGAGGTAAATATAAGTTCAATTCACCCAGAATATTTAATAATACTACCCCCTTTACTTTGAGAACAAGCTAATAAAGTAAATATGTGAATGTTATTCAGAAGTGAAAAAACATGCCCAAATTACATTGAATTAGAAAGAAAATATTGAACCAAAGTTTTGAAAAATTTGCCTATGTGTTGTATTAGAGATGGATAGAGATACATGCAAACATACATACATACATACATTTGCGTTCCTTCTGAGTTTTATCATTCTATGGTTGCTGATCTTTAATAATAAGACTAATTTTTCTCAGTCAACAGAAATAGTGGCTTTCCCCCCAAATAACAGATCACTTGATCACTTGAATCCCGTTATTCATCGATTTGCTAGAGCGGGAACCAGTAACATTTCCATCGGACCCAATCACGTGCCAATGTAGCCCAATGGCATCTGGTTGATTCAGGAATATGAAGAGCCTCAAACCATTCCTTCAGGGTCTTGACAAGGAAGTCTGACTATCTTGTAGGTGGGTGGCCACGTAATCTATGCAGAAAAGTGAAGGCAGAAAGTGATACTTTCTGTATAGTTATTTCATGTTGTGGCCTTACTCTTATTTCTCTCTGGGAGAAGAAATAATAATACAGTTATTTTATGGATCCATAGTACAGATTCTGATACAGAGAAACAATTTTCTTTTTTTGTTTCTAATTTATCCCAAATTTTAATTTATTAATGAACTGTGAGTTACAGGATTATTGATAGTTGGATTTTGACATATAAAGATGCAAGTTTTCTACTCAATGTCTTGTAAACTGATTGACCTAATTCTCTAAACCACATGTTCTTTGGACTAACATTGTCTCATGCAAAAACTAAGGTTATGAATCCCTTCAATCTGATATGCCATAACGCAATGCTCTTACACATATCACATTTCTGTTATTAAATATTGTCATGAAAACTTAAATATTGAGTGTTAAGGGTCTATGAAGTAGTGCTGAAGCATACGTGCCCTTGGCACTCTGGTCCCTTCACATCTTCCTTGAAAGCAAAGGACTGAAAATTTGATTACTTTTGTAAGGTGGTAGGGAAGAAAGACATTGAAACAGATGTTAATTTTATTTAGCAAAATAAAAAAGCTACTGTGAAAAATATGGAAAAATAGGTTAAATAAAGTGTTATCTTTATTAATGAAGACAAGGATTTAATGACTGAATTATAATAATTATTATCATTACCATCATTACAATCATCATGATCATGATCATCATCATCATCATTGTATTGCATCATTATTTGATTGGGGAGTTCTCCTGTGGTCACTTCCTGGCAACTCTCAGCCAATGAATTTGGAAGTTTTAAAGGAGCACAAGGTCTCTGTTATTAAAAATACAGAAGGTTGGTTTGTGGTGCTTGCATTATCTGGGCCACACCTGGGGTTGTATGGTAGTCTCTGAAATGCACAGGGGCCCAGGTGGTTCTGGGATAGAAACAGCACAGACAGCATGAAAGGCATGTGCCCAATCTCATTACTATATCTCTGGTCCCGACAAACAATACTCCTAATCTAATAGGGATTAAAACTAAGTCATCATTTGCCTATAAATGGATAAACATGGAGAGTCTCATGTTGAGTGAAATTAGCCAGAAGGAAAAAAGACAGATATAGAATGACTGCATTTATTTGCATGACATAAATATATATGTATATATATGCATACATATATTATGATACAAATATCCAAGGTCAGGCAAAACATGAATCAGGAGGTCTTGTCAAAGGTGAAATCTACCACAAGTGTGTTGGAGTCAGAGGTTAGAAAAGACAGAGAAGGGAACAGTGTGTTAATAATTATTGAAAATGATAATACCAGCCTAGAACTGAGATTGAATATAGACAAAAAGGTACAATGGATAACCTCTAAATGTATATATTGCAATCTGCAATGTGTAAGAGAAGAGAGACAGAGAGAGAGAAGAGAGATAAAGAACCTGCCATAGAGGCAGGCTAGGGGAGGGGGGAGGAATTGGGGTTATTGGTGTTGGGAAATGGGCACTGATGGGGGATGGGTGCTGGAATTCTGCATGACCGAAACCTGAACATGAACATCTTTGTGATTGTGTATCTCATGGTCGTAATATAAAATATTTTAAAAAAGCTAAGTTATCTTTATTCTATGTGAGAAGATAGTATATACATCAATTCTTTTTGTAGTCTAGATTCTACATAAAGCATGTCACATAAGCTGTCATTTTTATCTTGGTAAACAGATGTAGGTAAATTTTTATCTCCCTATCTACACAGTAAAGCATTGGCACAAAGAAGTAAATTGTATTTTATCACTTTACAGAACCACAAAGAATCTGAGGCAGCCGTAACAAAAGTTCTCGTGACTCTCATACAATCGTGTTGTAATCATGCAGTGGACATGAATATTCCTATAGCAAGTTGTTAAATATATTTTACAAAAATGTACATGGTTTCACATATTTAGCTCATTTGGTCATAAGATATTGAAAATCTGTGGCATAAAAATAGTAGATGCCATTGTGTTTTCCAGCAGCACAAAACAATGAAGAAAAACCACAATTTAATTTTTTCATTTGAAGTACAGACTAATCATAGTAGCCTATAAAGTTATTCTCTGGAAAGTTGTTCTGTAAAACAAATATTACTTATTTTAATTAGAGTACATGTATGCACAATTTCACATTTAATGCTGAAACGGAAAATTAAAAAAATTCAATCTCATAGGCCTTAAGTCAATTCAGAATGAACAACATTTCTCACACCAGAGCTCGAGCTCCCCAACTCCTCTCCCCAGGAAAAGAAACATATCTTTATAGTTCTGTCTTTGAATCAGTTATCTATTTCTTCTCATTTGGAAGTTTCACTTTACATCCTCTTAGATGCACGCTTTCTCCTTCTGTTCAGGAAACAATGTCATTTTGAAAACAGATAAAAATAAATCAGAAGATTGATCATAAAAGCAATACAAGGAAAGACTGTCTCAAGATGTTTTCTTTGTTAGGGTACTTTTCGATAATTTCAATGTCTCGATACCTCCATCCACTCATTTGTAATGCATGCACATTTACTATAATTCCTTTTTCTCCTGATAGCCACTTCACAAACTCTCCTGTTTAGCTTTCATTATGCATGAATTGAGTTACCTAGGAGACCTGCTTGTATTCAAATAACTTAAAATAAAATATAATAGACATATAATAAAACGTTAAGTATTCTGTTGGCCAGATATTTCATACTTGGTATTTGTTGAATAAACCGCTCCATTAAGAAATGAAATGAATGTATAGTACCTCATTGCAAAGAATATTTAGTCTTTGCACATTGCTGAAGGAGAAGGTGCACACTTCTTCCAAACTGCTATTTGCAATTTGTTTCATAAATATAATTTGTTTCTACAACCACACACACCCACCACTGCAAGGCTAAAATTAGATACTTGTCAGAGATGACCAAGATATTATCTGTGGAGTATAGCTTTAAAATTATTTTTTCTCCAATGAGACATTGAATACATGACAAAGATAATTAAAAAATTTTCCTCAGAAGACTGAGGTGCAGAAAGACTTGGATGAGTGGTTTTAAAAAAGTGAACATATTAATAAGTTTTAAAATGGAATTGTGATTGGAAGACTCTATAACATATTTTCTCTTTATATTTTTAATAGGGAATATCTAGCCTTTTCAAAATGAATGCCCTTTCATTCTCTCTTTAGATCCAAGAACATAATTTTTTTTATATCTTAACCATGAAAAGATTGTAGAGAGCAAAAATATCGAACCTACAAAGAATGTGTGTCTCTGAAATGGGAGTGTCTGTTGATTCTCACATGTATTAACTCATACTCTTCTTTCAGTAATAAGTCAAATAACTGTATTATGTTTGTGTTATATAACAATACATGTACATTCTTCTTTAGTGGATTCTGTTCAGGGTAGGTAAACTATGGATTCGTTTTGGCCTATCTGTCCTATCTCTCTGGCCCCTAAGGACTAGGAGGAAGGAAGAAAGAAGGAAAGACGGAAAGAGGGGAAAGAAGGAAAGAGGGAAAGAAGGAAAGAAAAGAAGGAAAGAAGAAAAGAAGAAAGAAAGAAAGAAAGAAAGAAAGAAAGAAAGAAAGAAAGAAAGAAAGAAAGAAAGAAAGAAAGAAAGAAAAGAAAGAAAGAAAGAAAGAAAGAAAGAAAGAAAGAAAGAAAGAAGGAAAGAAAGAAAGAAAAGAAAGAACGAAAGAAAGAAAGAAAAGAAAGGGAGGGGAGGGAGGGAGGGAGGGAAGGAAGGAGGGAAGGAAGGAGGGAAGGAAGGAGAAAGAAAGAGAAAGAGAAAGTATTCTGGAAGTGGGCCAGAGCGATAGTCTAGCGGGTAGGGCATTTGCCTTGCACGTGGCTGATCCGGTTTGATCCCATATGGTCCCCTGAGCACCGCCAGGAGTAATTCCTGAGTGCAGAGCCAGGAGTAACCTCTGAGCATTGTCGGGTGTGACCAAAAAAAAAAAAAAAAAATGGACGCATTTTCTCTGCGATTTTTTTTCTGTTTTTTTTTTCCTGTTAACTGTAGGGAGAACAGTAAAGCTTTCTAAGGCTTTTACTTATCAGAGTTAAAACTGAAGAAACTTGGGGCGGGGGCGATAGCCCAGCGGGTAGGGCGTTTGCCTTGCACGCGGCCGGTCCATGCCAGCCCGGGTTCAATCCCCGCCCATATGGTTCCCCCGAGCACCACCAGGAGTAATTCCTGAGTGCAGAGCCAGGAGACACCCCTGAGCATCGCCGGGTGTGACCCAAAAAAAAAAAAAAAATAAAATAAAATAAAAAAAATAAAACTGAAGAAACTTAATATTTGTTACTATGTAACAACATATACATGAATATATAACTATATAACAATACATGTATCTGTATACATAAATGTATATTTATATATATGTACCCATATTTATAACAATAGACCCATACATATATTGTTATATACTGAACAGCACTGCAGAGTAAATGTCAAATACTGAGTAGCACTGAATACTGAATAGCACTGCAGAGCAAATGGTGAAAATATAACACTGGTAAAAGTAGAGAATATTATGGTCCTTGTACTTGAAAATATTAGAAATCCTCAAAGAGAAAGTTTGAGGATTTCTCATACAGAAATGTCTCAACAAAAGCCATACTTTTTAACAGGAACGAAGAGGAAGGGTATAGTCTAGGTGATATCATAGGGATGCATGTAGGTAAATAAAAACTAGTATTACCTATTTCTTATGACTAACCTACTGTTACTTTTCATTGAGCAATTACTGTCAGAAAGCAGAATGGACAATGAAAATGGATGAGCTGGTAGGTGATTCTACCCAGCAGAGCTATTGCTATTATTATCAACCCTTGGTGATATAAATAATTAGCTATGGTGAAAAGATAATGATGGGAAAAGTAAAACGGTCTGACAACTGTGAGGAATTATCAGAACATAAGAATCTTTGGGTGCCCATATCATCTATGCCATAATTAGTAAATTTTCATAGTTTAGAAGAACTTTAGGACTATGCATTTCACTACATTTATTCTAAACTTAATTGGAAAGGCAGAGTAATGGGACAGATTAATAGCTCTCTATATATGTATTGTTTTAGAGGAAGCTAACCTTGTCTTAAGACTCAGAAACAATTACTGATGGTGCTAGGGAGAAGAGATGGGGTCTCAGGATATAATGGTGGTTAGCTTCATGCAAAGTAAGTACCTTAAACCCTATATTACCTGTTCTATCTCTCTGGTCCCTATGGGCTAGGAGGAGGGAAGAAATAAATAAGATGGAAGGAAGGAAGGAAGGAAGGTAGGAAGGAAGGAAGGAAGGAAGGAAGGAAGGAAGGAAGGAAGGAAGGAAGGAAGGAAGGAAGGAAGGAAGGAAGGAAGGAAGGAAGGAAGGAAGGAAGGAAGGAAGGAAGGAAGGAAGGAAGGAAGGAAGGAAGGAAGGAAGGAAGGAAGGAAGATACTGGGAAAAGGGAGAAGGAAGGAAAAAGAAGGAAGGAAGAAGGAAATATAAAGGAAAGAAAGAAAGCAAAAGAATATGAGAAAAAATAATGCAGAGAAAGAAAGAGAGAAAGACAAAGAAAAATGAAAGAAAGCAAAAGAAAATGAAAGAAAAGAAACAGAAAAGTAAAGGAAGAAAACGGAAGAAAGAAAGAAGAGAAAGAAAGAAAACATCCCTTATATAAGAAATTTCTGTGTGAAGAATAAACGACCAAACTGGTAACCTCTCAGTATCTGTATTGCAAACCATCATGGCAAACAGGAGAGAGAGGGGGAAAGAAGGAAAGTGTCAGCCATAAAGACAGGCTGGGGAGTAGGAGTTTGAGGGGGTGACAGGAAGGCAAAGGGTCACATTTGTGGCGGGAAACGTGCACTGGTAGAGAATGGGTACTGGAATAGTGTGTGACTAAAACTCACGTACAAACAGTCTTCTAGCTGTATGGCATGGTGACTCAATAAAATAAATTAAAATAAATAAATACTTAAAAAATAAACTAGTTTTAGTTTCCTAAATTTTCCTAGACCATTTTGATTTCCCTATATTTCCTATATACTTCAACAGATATTGTTGGATTTTAGTATGATCTTCTTCATCTAATTATACACTAAGCCAACTTACAAAGATGATAAGGACAATGAGCTTATATCATTTTGATAGATGAAAAGATGAAAACATTTCAAAATTAGGTGTGGGAGCAATAGGCAAATTTCCTGCATGTAGGTGATGCAGGTTCAATCTCAGCATCCCATATGGTCCCCCGAGCATCACCAGGAGTAATTACTGAATGCAGAGCCAGGATTAACCCCTGAGAATTTTCAGGTGTGACTCCAAAAAGCAAAAAAAAAACAAAAAGGGAAAGAAAACATTTCAAAATGAGTAGTGGCTATGTAACAGTAAAGGATAGTAATGGAAGGCTTCCAAAATAGTACAGTTTTTTTTAGTTTGAAAATTATGGACTATCTACTAATGAAGAGTACACCTCATTATATCATTATGCATAAGTGTTTAAAGATAGTTATAAATAACTGACAAATGTGTGAATTGATATTGACAGTGATACGTAATAGTCCAACTGATAACTCTGTGGATTCATAATTGTCAAATGGAAACAAAATTAAAACTCAGAAGGCTACATATTCCTTCTGATAGATAGTGGCAGAATCCTTAGATTCCTAGACTAGAGCATTATATTCTAATGATGTCCCCTGGATTTTTATATAGCTGTCCTCTGTTCATGTTTGAGATCAAGACATCAATTGACATAACTTCACAGAACAATCATTTGAGACCAACTTTCTGCTAGGCAAGGCATATTAGCCTATTTTCTCTGACAAATGACTCACAAATGAATAATAAAAAATTAGGAAAATCAACATACCATAATAAAATTTCAAACATTCTGTATAAGTACACACTAATGAATGAAAAGAGACCAGATAAATTAAATCGGTCCTTCTCCAACCTGGCAAACATAGTAAAATAATAGACTGTTGATTAATAATATGAAGTAGGAAATTCAAAGAGAGTATATCAATGATATAGTTTGATATTTGGGACTGAGAAATTTTGATTTATCTGTATAATTTTAATATTTTAGATCCAGACATTTCTAAGCATTTTCTTGTAAAAGATTACCTTGAAAGAATATTTTTATCACAGTAAAAATTTTAGTGGTCCTAAGTCAAGAGAAATGAGTTTTTCATTAGCACTAATCCCAAAGAGAAAGATATGCATTTATTGCATAAGAAATTATCACTCATCTGCTCATCTGAAAACTGATAATGCTTTTCCTCATTATTACGAACAACCAGATTTAAGTATTATATCTTGACTTTATCTTAGAAATTATACAGACATTTAATTTATTTGAATATCCTTTAAACCGTGAGTATCAGTACATGTCACTCTACCCAATATTACTGCTGTCAATGATTTAAATATTGCCAAGAGTGATCCATCAGTCATGTTCTAGACTTCTTCATTGTAAACACATGCATTTTTTCATAATCTCCCTTGTAAGCACATTCATGAACATATTTCCTTTTCTCAGTTTACATCAGTCATTAGAACAAATATTCAAACTAAGTTTTCAAAGCCAAACTTAGATTTGGACCATATGGGATGCTGGAGTTTGAACCTGGGTCAGCCGTGTGCAAGGCAAATGCCCTACCCACTGTACTATCTCTCCCCAGTTGAGATTTAATAATTTCTATTGACTTTCTTCTGTATTATAATCAGCAAATGATAATAATTTCAGATCCTGACTCATTTTACTGTACAAATATTCACTCTCCTGTATTTTGGTTCAAAATATCATTGCATAACAGTTTATGTGAAATAACATGCATTATATTATTTCAGTAATTACTCTAACTTTTTCTCTTCTTTCTTCCTGGGAGAGAATAAGCTGTCATGAATTAGAAGATATAAATAAAGTGATGAAAAATACACTTACTCCCTTTTCATATGCTGGAGAATAAATGAGAGAAGGGTCTTTTTGTATATAATTTGTCCAAGAAAACCTCTGAAATGCAAGACAAAGGTCCAGAGGTTTTAAGTGAAGCAATTCAGTCTATGTTTTATTACTCCTTTATCAAATGTTTCTAATTAATAATTAAATATTACTAATATGTATATATATGCATACAAGTGTCAACACTTTTAAATAAAAGAAGAAGAGGAGGATTGTGGTTCCCCCATCAGAGGGGCCCCAAGGGCCCAGGTTAAAGGGACACCCTGTGATTTCATAGCCTTAACAGTACTTGGGGATCAGGGGTTGGCCATTGCAGCAGATGCCAGGGCCTGGCGGGTTCCCAACATTGTTCTCTCTCCATTAGGGCCCTCAGACACCGTTTTCCCTGACCTGTTGACAGAAGAAGCAACAAGGCCAGAGGTTCCTGAAGGTTACATTTATTTTTTTAAATTTTTAAAATTTTTTCATTATACCACCATGAGACATTCAATTACAATGGTGTTCATAATTGGTTCTTGGTAATACAGTATTACAGCACCCATCCCTCCACCAGTGCCTCATTTCCACCACCAATGTACCCCACCCCCTCCCCGCCCACCCCCAGGCTGCCTCAATAGCAGGTACCCCCGTTTCCTCTCTTTCTCTCTCTGTCTCTCTGTCTTTCTCTCTGCACCTCTCTCCCTCTTATTTTACACGTTGTGGCTAGCCCTGCAGATATTTAGAGTTTATCACTTAAGTCTATTTGTGTATATTCAATGGTGAGTCTGCCATTACCATTTCCCACACTTAGTAAAACACTGGTATCTATTTATATCCTATTAATGAATGCAGTCATTATATATCTGTCCTTTTCCTTCTGACTAATTTCACTCAGCATGATAGTCTCCATGTCCATCCATTTGCAGGTAAATTTCATAACTTCATCTTTTCTGCCAAAGAGGTGCACAGGAGGGATGGTGTATTTATAACGAGGCATCCAGGAGGGATGGCGGGTTCTAGCCCTGGCCTGCCACCCCAGCAGAGCCTTGCAACAAGATAGATGACCCCCTACTCCATGAGGGCCTCCATTTTCCACATCCAGACTTCCCTCTCGTCAGAACTCTACCCAGCAGACCAGCCTATCACAGTCCGGCTCGCGCAGCTGCTTGACCACGCGCGCTTCATCAATAAAAGCTGGATTTGAAGATGACAAGATTATGCTACCCACACGGCAGAGCCTGGCAAGCTACCTGTGTCGTATTTGATATGCCAAATACCAGTAACAATTGTAGACCTCATTCCCCATGACCTGATGGAATGGTTTGAGGCTCTTTATGTTCCTGGAGCAAGCAGGTGCCCTTGGGCTCTACTAGCATGAGATGGGATGTGTGGAGATGTTGCTGGTGCCCAGTCGAGCCAATCAATGATGAAAGGGAATACAGTGATACAGTGATCTTTTCTGACAGCTGCATAGTATTCCAGAGACTCTTGACATGGGGCAGGCGGTTCCTTGCTCTCCCTGTGACCAGCCGTTCATGAGGCAGTCGGGAGGCATGGTGGGTTCTAGCCTTGGCCCACCACCCCAGCGAACCTCACAACAAGCCAGCGCCCCCACCCACTCCACGGCCGCCATTTCCCATCGGACTTCCCTCTCTTCAAACTCCACCCAGCCAACCAGCCTTGCGGCCGCGGTTCATCAATAATGCTTTATTTGGAGGGTGTTTAAAGAATATGCCTCCCTACGGCAAGCCTAAGCTGCTCGTGTTGTATTTGACATGCAATCCAGTAACAATTATATAGGTTCGTTAATAGGTTGGGCTCTATGTTCCTGTAAAGTCGTGCCCTTTCTCTACTGCATGGGACATAGGATTTTACTGGTGCGCTCTAAAAGATGTTACGGGAGATGTATCGTGCGTGTTTATCAGTGTAGATGAACCATAGTTTCTTTAGCCAGTCCTCTGTTCTCGGGCATTTAAGTTGTTTCCAGATTCTAGCTATAGTGAATAGCGCAAAGATGAATAAAGAAGTGCAGATAGTGTTTCTGCTATGTGTTTTTCGATCTCTCGGTATATTCCCAGGAGTGCTATTGCTGGATCAAACGGGAGCTCAATATCTAGTTTTTGGAGGAATGCCCATATTGTTTTCCAAAATGGCTGGACCAGTCGGCACTCCCACCAACAGTGGATGAGAGTCCCATTTTCCCCACATCCATGCCAGCACCGGTTGTTCTTAATGTTTTGGATGTGTGCCAGTCTCTGTGGTGTGAGATGGTACCTCATTGTTGTTTTGATTTGCATCTCCCTGATGATAAAAGATGAAGAGTACTTTTTCATATGCCTTTTGGCCATTCGAATTTCTTTTTTTTGGAAGCTTCTGTTCATTTCTTCTCCCTATTTTTTTGATGGGGTTGGCTGCTTGTTTCTTGTGAAGTGCTACCAGTGCCTGGGTATTAACCCCTTGTCAGATGGGTATTGGGTGAATATCCTTTCCCACTCTGTTGATTGTCTTTGTATCTCGGTCACCGTTTCTTTTGAGGTGCAGAAGCTTTTCAATTTTATATAATCCCATTTGTTTATCTTTGCTTGCATATGCTTGGTCAGCGGTGTGTCATCTAAAGATACTTTTAGTTTTGATGTCGTAGAGTGTTTCTCCTATGTTTTTTCAATGTACCATATAGATTTATGTCTGATGTTGAGATCTATAATCCATTTTGATCTGACTTTTGTGCATGGCGTTAGAAGGAGGTCTAAGTTCATTTTTTTTACACTTAGCTGCCCAGTTTTCCCAGCACCATTTGTTCAAGAGGCTTTCTTTGCTCCACTTAATATTTTTTGCTCCTTTATCAAAGATTAAGTGGTTGAATATTTGAGAGTGTGTTTCAGGATATTCAGTTCTATTCCATAGGTCTACGGGTCTGTCTCTATACCAATACCACACTGTCTTAATTACAACTGCTCTGTAGTAGAGCTTAAGGTTGGGGAAAAGATTAATATGAGAGCCTGTATGCCACGAAACAAGAGAACCTAGAAGAAATGGACAAATTCCTGAATTCCTATAGCTTCCCAAGTCTGCAACAAGAAGATTCGGAATACCTCAACAATCCTATCTCCATCAAGGAGACAGAATCAGTAATCAAAAGTCTCCCCAAACACAAAAGCCCAGGTCCAGATGGATTCACCAGTGCATTCTACAAAACCTTTAAAGAGGACCTACTCCCAATTCTTTTTAAGCTCTTCCAGCAAATTGAAGAAACAGAAACACTACCAAATAGCTTTTACGAGACACATATCAATCTGATACCCAAAGTAGACAGAGATGTCACAAAAATGGAAAACTACAAACCAATCTCCCGGATGAATACAGATGCTAAGATCTTCAACAAAATACTGGAAAATAGAATCCAAAGAGTCATCAAAAGATTATACACCATGACCAATTGGGATTCATCCCGGGAATGCAAGGATGGTTCAACATCCGCAAGTCAATAAACATCATACATTATATCAACACAAAGAAAAATAAAAAACCATATGATCCTGTCAATAGATGCAGAGAAGGCATTTGAGAAGATTCAACACCCGTTCATGATAAAAGCTCTCCGTAAAATGGGGATTGAAGGAACCTTCCTCAAGATAATTCCAGGCCATCTACTACAAGCCCACAGCGAGCATCATTCTCAATGGGGAAAAACTGAAAGCCTTCCCCTTAAGATCAGGGACAAGACAAGGCTGCCCACTCTCACCACTTCTATTCAATATAGTACTGGAAGTACTTGCCATAGCAATCAGTGAAGAAAAAGACATTAAGGGCATCCGGATAGGAAGGGAAGAAGCCAAGTTATCACTATTTGCAGATGACATGATATTATACCTGGAAAACCCGAAACTCTCTACCAAGAGGGTCCTAGAAATAATACATTCCTATAGTAGAGGGTAGCAGGGTACAAAATCAATACCTGAAAGTTATTGGCCTTCCTATATGCAAACAGCAAAATAGAAGAACGCGGACATTAAAGAAACTATCCCATTCACAATGGTGCCGCAGAAAATCAAATACCTAGGAATCAGTTTGACAGAGAATGTAAAGGATCTCTACAAAGAAAACTACAAAACGTTACTTCAGGAAATAAAAGAAGACTTGAGGAAATAGAGACGCATTCCCTGCTCATGGATCTGAAGGTTACATTTAATAAGTCTTCTGTTACTTGTTACTTTTTGCTTCACTTAGGTGCTTGCTGTAGGAACCTCTATCCAGAGACCTCTGGCTCTCTCTGCTGGCAGGTTCTGCAGGCTGCTCTCCTCTGGGCTTCTGTGTAGGCTCCTCTCTTCAGGGCCTCTCTTTTCCCGATGCCTTTGTTCAGGGATTTTCCTTTCAGGTCCTCACCCAGCATCTTTCTTTTCAGGACCTCGTTTCTTAGGTCCTTTTTTTTTCAGGGGTTTTTCTTCAAGGACTCTGTTTCCTTTGCTCTAACTATTTAAGTCCCTGACTCTATTTCCCTGTTTCACTGTTATGGCCTGTTGCCTCTGTTTCTCTGTTACTCTGTGCCCCTAATCTATTTCTTTGTTTCTCTTATATTTGGTCCTGTTGCCCTGTTGCCCTGCTTCCCTGTTGCCCTGTAGCCTTGGGCTAAGGCAGCAGGTCTTGTGGCTCTGGTGCTGGCCCTTGGACCTAGGCACAAGGAGCAGCTTCTTTACCCCTGCTACTGGCTATCCAGTCCAGGCACCAGGAGCCCATTGCCCAGGTGTGGCCTTATGTTCCAGACACCAGGGTCCGCTGCTCTGTCCATCTGGAACCCCCAGATACTCTCTGAAGCCCTTATTTACATCTCAGTCCAGGTTCAGAACCCTGGCTTCAAAAGACTAATAGTTTCCCAACTGGTGTTCCCCTACAATATGCAAGTATGTGAATATACACACATGCATCCATATATGTATATATGAATATGCACATAGATATTTATGTGTATACATATATGTGTGTATATAATTATAAAGCACATACATATGTATATATACACATACATGATATTTATACAAACATATATAATGGCTTTGCAGTTACTAAGAGGAGATATCTTTGCTATTTTATACGTAAAATTTGAATTGTGGTTGTTTCTGTTTTTTAGTAATGAGTATTCAAACTGAGTTTTCAAAGTCAAATTTGAATTTTAAAATTGTTCATATATCCTTTTATTATCATTTTAATACTCATAGTATTAGTAGTGACTACTCCACTTTCATTGTTAAGATTTTTAATAGGTTTCTTTCTTCTTTTTGTCTTGATTATCCTGGATAGAGCTTTATTAATTTTATCGATGTTTTCAAAGACTCTGCTTTGGTCTTATTGATTTTTCTCTATTGTTTCTCTGCTTCTAATATCATTGATTTCTCTCTGATTTTAATTATGTTTGTTATTCTTCTAGCTTTAGGTCTTAAATATTTTTTTCTGATTTTTCAAGGCAGAAGCTTAGATTATTGATTTTAGCTACTTCTACTTTCCTAACATATGATTCAATGCTATAATAGAGAATAGGCCTTTGTTTAAAGAATGCTGTGAATATAATTTTCAATTGTTGCCTTACCACTCCCCAAACCAAAAGCATAGGGAGTTATTTCTCGACTCTTTATATGAAAACACTATGAAGTTTCGAGAACTAAAATGCGTGAGTGAAGGTGTTATGTCTTAGTCCCCAGGTGTTTCTTCATCATAGATTTTTCATCCGACCTACAGAAATTCATCCAGGTTCCCCATTTGGTATCATTTTCAGTTTATGGCTTCTTGTAAGCTTGTCCACTCTGACTCCAAATTAGCCTGCTAACAGAGACCCCAGGCCATCTGTCTTAGTGGTCTAAGAAAAGGCATTAAAGCAGTTTCTTCAATATTTTTCTTGTTAGTGTGGGAGATAAACAGTAGGTATCTTCATATGTGAAGTAGTTTTCATTTAAATATAAAATATTTTAACTGTTTTCTATCATGTTTGCAGAACTCAATGCTATGATCTCTTACTACAGACATTAGAAGTCTCTATTATACTATATCTACTACAGAAACATAGTACAGTAGTTAGGATTCAATCCTTAGCAAATTGCCTGGTAGTGTGAGCACTCCAGGAGTAATTCCTGAGCACAGAGTCAGATGTAAGCCCCAGGCTCCACCAGGTATCGCCTGAAAATATAAAAAATAAATTAAAAAATTTAATAACAATAATTATAGATATTAGAATGAAATGCTCATTCTGTAAACAATTATCATTTAGTTAAGTCCTATAAATGGTATTAAAAAACAAGTGACTTGCAAGCAATTACAAGCCAATACAAATAGCCATATTATAAGGTTTATTTTTCAGAAAGATTAATTTTAAGAAAGTTTTTCAGAATCTTATTTTTTAAAAATCTTATTTTTTTTAAAAAAAAAATTTTTGAAAACTTTATTTTTCCATTCCAAAAATCATCAATAAGCCAGGAAGTCCTTGAAGGGCCTTGACTATATATTATTATTATTATTATTATTTTTAATATTTTATTATACTACCATGAGATATACAATTCCAAAGATGTTCATAAGATGTTTATATTTGGGTTTTGGTCATACAGTGTTCCAGCACCCATCCCTCCACCAGTGCCCATCTCCCACCACCAATGTCCCCAATTCCCTCCCCCCTCCCCTAGCTTGCCTCTGTGGCAGATCCTTTATTCCTTTCTCTTTCTCTTTCTCTTTCTCTTTCTCTTTCTCTTTCTCTCTATCTCTTTCTCTTTTCCTTCCCTTCCACATTGTGGATTACAATACATACATTAAGAGGTTGTCATGTGTATGTTTTTGCCTGTATTTAATGCTCAGTTCTAGGTTGGTATTAGCACTAAAAATCTTATTTTCAAAACAAGTATTCATGTTAAAAATATCTAAGTCCACATTACAAAAATAATCTATTTATTCATATGTAAATGTTCAGAGAAAATGGCACATATCACAAAGAACAAAAACAACTAGTGTTGGCATGAATGTGAATGAAAATGGACTCTCATCCTTGGCAAGTGGAAAACAGTAGGAACACTTTAAAAAAGAAGGAATTGAGATTTCATATGATCCAACAATTTCACTTCTTGGCATCTACACTAAGACCAAAAAGTCTATTCAGAAAAGAAATTTGAGCTCCTTATGTTCATTTTGTCAGTATTCACTATAGCCAAAACCTGGAAACAACCCAAGTGTCCAAGAACAAACTAGTCAAAGAAATATAAGAAAAGAAGAAATGAGTGCAATTTTCTGCCACATGATGAATCTGGAGTATCATGCTGGATATAGTTAGTTAGAAGTAGAGATAAAGATGCAGAGTGACCTCTGACATATATGAGATATAAAGTGATGTAGAAGGAAATGATCTATATCCAAGGCAACAGACACTGGGAAATTATTTTCTGTACAAAACTTACTATTGCTGAAATGATGTGACGAGGGTGGGGTTGAGGGTTGAGGAACTGGAAAAGTGGGAGAGGGTGTGTTTTTGGAATATATTATACATAAAATATGAACATTGATAGTATTGTAAGTTACCATGCTAAAAAGAAATTATATCTGAATAAAAAGTGCTGTTATTTATTTACTGTTTAGTTATTCATTTTTTGCAAATTCTCTGATTGTCTGAAAGATCATTTACTTTGTCCAGGTGCCATTTTTACATAGAAATGCACTATTTTGCATGAAAAGCATCCTCATTTTGAAAAATTGCTAGATATAATTCTAAGTTCAAAAGCAATTTTGAACTTAGTCTATTTTATTACTTTTAGTATTTTAGTCTGTTTTATTACTTTTTAAGTCCTTATTTATTTTAATTTTATTTATTTTATTTAGTTATTTTATTTATTTTGATTAAGATACAGTGATTTACAAAGTGATTTACAATAAAATATTTTGCATAAATTCTCCAATATCAATCCTCCCACCATACAATAAAATAGTTTTAGGCATACAATGTTCCAACAGCAATCCTACCACCAATGTTCCCAGGTCCCTGCCGTTGCTCAGTCTGCCCCCTCGAGAAGCAGATAACATTTATTTCATTTTGCTAGGTCTAAAACACCCTAAAGAAATGGCAAATGCAATTATCAGAAAGTAAATTATCAAAATTCAATTTGTGGTGATTCATTGCCATATAATTTGACCTATGTAAAGAAGGAAATTCATTTCATTTAATACAATATCCTATGCTGCGCATGCTCATTTACATAACCAAATTTCAACTCTGGCATCTAAAACATATCACATTAAACTTTATTTCATACTTGTATCTTACTGGAGTAATTACATCTTTCCATCCATAAACGAGGTTTTTTAAAAATTTTTGTTGCCGGGGCCAGAGCGATAGCCCAGTGGGTAGGGCGTTTGCCTTGCACACGGCCGGCCTATGCCGGCCCGGGTTCGATCCCCGGCATCCCATATCATCCCCTGAGCACTGCCAGGAGTAATTCCTGAATGCAGAGCCAGGAGTAGCCCCCTGAGCATCGCCTGGTGTGACCCTAAAAGCAAAAAAAAAAAAAAATTGTTGCCTTGGTAGGCATAGAACAAACTTATTTCACATCACTTGGTCAAAAATACATGAAACAATGGCAAACAGAATTGTTTATTAGAAAATATATCAATCAAAGTTATTGATAAATTATTTTAACCTTTCTTAGCCTAATACAGGACAACCATATACACCATTAGTAAGTGACATATTCAATACCCTGTGATGGAATGCTTATCTTGTTCTTTAAAAAAATTCTTTTAGCTCTTCTCACAAAACTGGTTTCAGGGCTGTTAATTCCTTGAGCTGTTCTTTACTGAGGAATCTGTGTAGTTCCTTCAAATCTGAATAATAATCTGGCTGAATAGAGTATTTTTTTTTGATACAGTATTCTTACTTAGGTGTTCTTTTCATTGAGTTTTTGTACCATATTCTTCTATAGTCTTCTGGTTTATAGTGTCTTATTTGAGAGATCTGCTGTAAATCTTATGGATTTCTTTTGTATGACAAAAAAATTCATTTTTGATCTTGCTGCTTTCAACATTTTGCCTATATTTTCAGATTTTTGTCATTTTGAGTCTCAGAATTTTTCTAACTTGGTTTATTTTCACTGGGACCCTTTGGGCCCTTTGTATATCAATGCCTTTAATCTTCAACGCACCTTCTAAATTCTTATTGATACTTTTTAAACTATTGATTCTTCACATTTACCTTTGTGTTCTTCAGGGACTGTAGTGATTTTTATACTGTTCTTCTTGAACTCATTGTATAGTTCTCTAGTATGCCGTTCATACTTTTCAGACTATTTTCCACTTTCTGCTATTTCCTAGTGGTTTCCTCCCTCTCATCTTCGAGCTCCTCAATCTTCTGCTCAGCTTTTTGTTATTTTGCTGTTCAGAGCTTCTGTTGACTTTCTATATCACCTACCCTATTCTTTATTTCTGTCATTTTTGTTTGTAGGCAGTTTTCTTAATTTAATGTAGATTCCTACCTTCTTGTGCTTTGCTAACTACTTGTGCTAGCATTTCTTTAAACTCTGAATGTCTTTATCATAGTGGCATTAAAGACACTGTCTGAACATTTATTGGTTCTTTTTGTGTCTTTAGTAATATTGTTTAGAATGAGTCACTTGCAGGAATATAAGTATCACATCAGAGGTGGTTTATCCAGTGTGCCTTACCTAAACTTGTTCATAGATATATTTACTATATTTAGTTTTCTTTTGTCTTAGAGTTATGGAATAGGAAAGAAAATGTTTGCTCTTCATTTACTAGATGATTTTTAACTTTTCTAGATAAAATTTTCATAAAATAAAATTACATTGTAAAAAAAAGTTGACCTTTTGCTTGATGCTCCACCATCCCAGGTGAGGTGAACCCTTGACTGAAGTCACTGGGCCTAATCCAAATGGGAAGTAGAATTCTGGGCTGGGAAATAGCCCCTCCCATTATGCCCAGCAGTCTCCATACTCTGACCCATACAGGGCTACGCAGACCCCCTCTGACCTTCTGTTTGCTGCTCTACCATTTCAGGTAAAACGTCTCTCTACCTTCTTCTATCACTGGGCCTGTAGATAGATCTACTCAAGTTATACATTGCTCATAGTCATTCTTCTTTACACTCTGTGAGGACAGGCAGAGAAATCAGAACAATCTCTAAGTCATCACCACCTTCATAGGAGGTTAACTACAAAAACTCACCCCCAGCATAATAAGAATACTGGGGAAAACAATGGGGAAAACAGTTAAAACCCACCAAGTTCAATGAACCAAAACAATATCATCAAGCATAAACAACGTGAGTAAATTTGTTTTATTTTGAATCCCAATAATCATTACAATATGAAATCTCAGATGAGATGAAATTTATCAGGGCCTTTCTAAAGACTGATGATTCATGACTTCTTTTGGTAACCGCTTTTCCCTAATCCAAACTATCATGAGAACAAAATGGAAACAATATGATAACTAAATAAGCTTTCTTTTGTAGTTTGGATAGAGTACATGAATGAATGAATGAATGAATGAATGAATGAACGGATGAACAAATGAATGAATGAATGAATGAATGAATGAATGAATGAATGAATGAGTGAATGAATGAATAAGTACTAGTTGCCTAACTGCAAAAATAAAATAACGTTTAGAATAATATGCCTTACATTTCAAGATATCCACTCCCTTGGAATCTCCTGAAGATCTTGTTTCAGGAAATGTTTAGAAACTTTGACAAGGAAGAAATTCGAATGGCCAAAAGACACATGAAAAAATGTTCATCATCACTAATCATCAGAGAGATGCAAATCAAAACAACAATGCGATATCACCTCACACCACAGAGACTGGCCCATATCCAAAAAAGGTAAAAGCAACAAGTGCTGGCGTGGATGCGGGGAAAAGGGGGACTCTCATACATTGTTGGTGGGAATGTCGACTTGTACAACCTTTCTGGAAAACAATATGGACATTCCTCCAAAGGCTAGAAATTGAGCTCCCTTTTGACCCAGCCATACCACTCCTGGGAATATACCCTGGGAAGCCAAAAACACACAGCGGAAACACATTCCACACTTTTATTTTCATAGCAGCACTCTTCACAATAGCCAGAACCTGGAAACAACCAGTATGCCTGAGAACTGATGACTGGATAAAGAAACTGTGGTACATCTACACAATGGAATACTATGCAGCTGTTAGGAAAAATGAAGTTATGAAATTTGCCTATAAATGGATGGACATGGAAAGGATCATGTTGAGTGAAATTAGTAGGAAGGAAAGAGAGAGGACATAGAATGACCGCATTTATTTGCATGACATAAATATATCAGGTGGTTTTACCAAAAGTAGAAATTACCGCAAACATGAGGAGTCAGAGGTTAGGTAAGACAGAGAAGGGAACATGTGTGAATAAATGTCGAAAGGGCTGATACCAACATAGAACTGAGCATCAAATACAGGCAAAAAAAATGCATATGATGGCTTCTAAGTGTATGTAGTGCAAACCACAATGTGTAAGAGAAGGAAAAGAGAGAGAGAGAGAGATAAAGAACCTTCATTTAGGCAGGCTATGGGAGGGAGGAGGGAATTGGGGACATTGGTGGTGGGAAATGGGCACTGGTGGAGGGCGGGGTGCTGGAACACTGTGTGACCAAAACCTCCAAACATGAACAACGTTGTAATTGTATATCTCACGGTGGTATAAAAAAATGTTTAATTAAAAAAATTTTTGGTCTGCTTATATCTTTTTATATGATTGCTTTAATTAATTAATTAAGACAATTTTTATTTACTATTGCATCATCCAACACAAATCCCACCACCAGTGTGTTCCCACCACCAAAGACACACATTTCCCACCACCCCCAGTCCCAAGTCTGCTCCCTTGGCTAGCACCAATTACATTGACCATTGCAGCACATTTTATTTTGGTTTGTTATGGGCTAGTCTGTTCTACTTCTGTTCTTTTTTTCATTTTTTTTTCTTTTTTGGGTCATACCTGGCAATGCTCAGGGGTTGCTCCTGGCTCTGCACTCAGGAATTACTTCTGGTGGTGCTCGGAGGGACCATACGGGATGCCAGGGATCGAACCCTGGCCTGCAAAGGCCGGTCGTGTGTAAGGCAAACGCCCTACCCGCTGGAATATTGCTCTGGCCCTTCTACTTCTATTCTTGAGTTGACCATCTGAATTTCTAGAACATGGCTGGTTTCTACTAGTTTGATGCACTACGCCGCTGCACAGGGAAGAGCTCGTAGCAGCTCTGAACATGTCTCTGTCTCTGGATCACAGCTGACCCAGGAGCAGTTCTTGGGCAGGTACACTGGGCCTCGACAGAGGTAGGGGAAAGGGGTCCCAGGGTTATCTCCACCCAGGATTTAGCCACCAAGACCTGCATACCTGGGCTTGAAATCAGCTTCTGGGGCTGGAGCGATAGTTCACTGGGTAAGGCATTTGCCTTGCAAGTGGCTGACCCGGGTTTAATCCTCGGCATCCCATATGGTCCCGCAGAGCAATTCCAGGAGTAATTCCTGAGTGCAGAGCCATGAGTAACCTCTGAGCATCACTGAGTGTGACCACACCCCCAAAAAAAAAAAAAAAGAAATCGGCTTCTCCATAGGGTGGGTCTCTGACGAGCTTTGAATTTCAGACATTGAAAATGGCTGCAATTATGTGCAGGGGGTTGGTTCATCTGGCTTCTTCTGAAGCTATTTTGTGGTGGCGGGCTGGGGCCAGAGCCTGCTCTCCCTCCTGGAAACCTCATGGTCAGCTGAGCACTGGTAGAGCCAGTAGCAGTTCTGCCCCTTGTGTCTCATATGCTTGTTTTCACGGATTGGTTTCCCTCCCTAACTTTCATTATTAGAAAAATTGAAGTACAGTTTATACATTTCAAGTATAACACATGTATTCAGAGTTTACAGCAGATTAAAATTCTCTCACATGCCTATCTTATTTTTGGAACTTATTTGATTTCTACTATTTGGAAAAGGTATTTCATGTAGCATGATGTCAAATACATCTCTGTAATGTATATCTTCAAAATAACATCATTATTCTGGTAACATGTTTGGAATGTGGCAAACACAGTGTACAACACATGTACATATAAAGAAGTGAACAATAAATTTGGTAGTGGAAACCGAAAGCAATAGACCCACTTACTTTAGGAAAAGTTTATTAAGGATTTAAAAAGAATCTTGGTGAATGAATAGATTTTATCTGACGGTAGAGATCGGACAGGCATTTCTACATGAGAACTTTTCTGCCAACGGTACAATAAATTTATCATTCATCGGCAGTACAAGTCAGAAAACATTTTTTTTAATAAGGCAGCATGAGCTAAAAAGATGTCTACCACCTAAAAAATGACATCTAGCATAGCTCCGCTCACTCTCTTGTCACCGTGCTTGGTGGAGCAAAAGCTGAATAGTAGGAGATTGAATCAGCTTAGCTTGACATTTTGAAATAGCCTTGCATGATCTTAAGTTCTATCTGAAATGTAATAGTCCTCTCTAACTTGCATTGTTTCAGTTACCTATTTCCAGTGATAAAAAATGAAATTAGTCCAATGTATTAAGGTTACATTGGTTAAAACTTGGTAATTTGCTAGCATCTCTCTGCATTTGTTTTTCAGTTATTACCAGTTGTGAGACATATTTAATGTAAGAAAAACACATTTTAAAGGAGATGACAACTCTTTTAGTTAATTCTCTTGATTTCTTGTTTTCAAACAAAAATAAATCCTCAAACACAATTTTATTGTATTTTCTTATGCCAAATGACGAATGGATGAATTTTTGGATTATTTTTTTTCCTTCATAAAGGAGAATATCTTCACTGGCATAGTCACTTCATTCTACAGGTATAGTGCAGTGTGAAAAACTGTCATCACCTGGCATGTGGCAGCCAGATGGTGGCTAGTGTGATGGGCGAGTTTCATCCGGCTGCTTCCGGGACCCCCAGAGGCGATGGGCCAACACCCAAAACCCATCTGCCCTCCTCGGGATCCCATCGTCAGCTGGGCTCGGTGCGAGCCGGGCTCCAGTCTCTCTCTTTAATTTTAAAATTTAACTTAATTTAATTTCTTTCCAGAACATTTAATTATTGATATGTTGTTCTGTGATTATTTTCTGCTTTTCATACATTTTGGAATTACAATATGCTAAAAGGTATATCAATTGTGGCATGCAAAAGATGATAGTATTTAAATGGCTCTCACCAATTTGTAATGTTAGTAATATAATTATTAGCCAGTATAATTTTATTAATATGTAGAAAAGAAAGCTTAAGTTCCTATTAACGTGTTGTAAAATATTCAGAGCATCTTAATATAGAAAAATTAAAACACACACCTTTTTCACATTCAGTTAAGTTATCTATACATTTTGCAATATTTGAAACAGTGTTAGTAAATATATTAAAAAATTTGAGTCCTCCACCTAGATTTGAATAATATGTCACCAATATATTTGAAAAGGGAGCTCTATTTCTCTCTTCATTAATGTATTTTCCATTTTCTTCTCTAGATAAAATTTCCTTCCATTTTTTATGCATGTTAGTTTTGGGATCACACCTAGCAATGCTCAGGGCTTATTCCTGGCTCTGAGCTAGGAATATGATCAATCTAATATATTTGTTTTTGTTTTGGGGCCACACTCAGCCATGCTCCTGGCTTTCTTTCTCCTGGCTCTGACCTCAGGGATCAATTCTGGTGGTGTAGGTCAGCTGCATTTAAGGGAGGTATTTACTAGCTCTATGATATCTGTGTCCCCTTAGCAATTGGAGGAAACCATTTTGTGGTGCTGGGGATGTAATCAGAGTTGTGCACATGCAAAGCAAGTTCCTCAACTCCTCATATTATATCTGGTCCAGGGACACAATTTCTAATCATAATGATAATTCAATACTGGAGAGCCCCATCATGTTTGATATGTCTTTTTCATTTCTATATAATGGGTTAAGATGAACAGGCATATTGTTGTTATGCATTAGGTCATTCATTTTGGTTTCTTTGTCCAGGTTTGGTACCACACCTGACAGCAATCACGGGCTACTCCCAGTGGTGCTTGGGGACTCTGCAGTGCTGGGAGTCAAACTGGTCCCAGCTGTATGCAAGAAAATATTGTTCACCCTATCTCTCCAGCTTCTGCTTCCAATAAAAAATAACAGTTATTTTATACTATGTTATAATCCATGACTGTCTTCTTGAGTAGCTGGCATGGAGGTGGAGGAAAGGGCCAGGAGACCAGATCCCTGTTCTAAGTCCAGTCAGCGTGGCCCCTTCCCCACACATGTGAGCGAACCCTTGGAGCAATGTTGGACTCGGCCAGCTGGCTGAGCCTCTTACCGCCCATTGGAGGTCAGCTCCATGGGTTGCTTCCATGTGGGTCCAAGCAGCCCAGTTGTGGGTCTGGAATGGTTGGATCTGAATCTCTTCTGGGGTTGCTGACAGAGACTTGGGAAGTACATGGAAGCAACCCATGGAGCTGACCTCTGACAGGCAGTAAGGGTCTCGGCCAGTCCCTGGCCGAGTCCAACATTGCTCCAAGGGTTCTCTCACACGTGCGGGGAGGGACCACGCTGGCCTGACTAGGACCAGGGATTTGGGCTCCTCCACCCTTTCCTCCACCTCCATGCCAGCTACCCCAGGAAACAGTCATACCAGACCCACAGCTCCATCGGCAAGCAGTGCTCCTTGGCCACATGATAGTCTTAGATAGCACTAGATTTTAGGGTCAGGTCCTTCCCAGGATCTTTCACATTTATACACTGTATACGGTTCTAGGCAGGTTCTAGCGAAACTCATCATCCCGGTAAGCCTAGCAAAAGCCAGAGCAACCCGCACATCATGAGGTCAGACTCCAGACTCCACACTTCCTCACAATTCCACCCAAGAGAAAACCTGATCATTCCCTTTGAGTTTCATCAGTAAATACAAGAGATGAGAGCTTTCTACTGTGAGTATACCACCTACATGGTAGAGCCTGGCAAGCTCCCCATGTTTTATTTGATATGTCAAAATCCAGTAACAATTATGGACCTCATTCCCATGACCTGAAGGAATGGTTTGAGGCTCTTCCTGTCCCCGGAGCAGGTGACCTTGGGCTACACTTGCTTGCAACAGGATTTATGGACATATTACTGGTGCCCGCTCAAGCAAATCAATGAACAACAGGAAGACAAGTGATACAAGTGATACACGTGATGTTATAATCCATCACTAAAAACTCCTTCAACACCCAAAGACATTCATTATTTCTCATATATTTCCTTCAAAAATGTAGTAAATAAGTAAATAAATAATATATACAGAGATCTGCTTCAGAGACCTTTTTTTTCTATTTTTTTGGTTAGCATCAATTCATATGAATACTTTTTCTGTCAAGCTATTGGTTTTAAATGCTTTTATTTTTATTATTTTTTATAATTTTTATTATCCTTTATAAATATTTTATATAATATTATGTGGTGTACTTAGATATTATTCTCTATTTTAATTGTGTGATACATTTTATGAATGTTAGCTTCTATGAATAAACAAATTTTAGCATCTTTCAAGTACCCAAAGATGATCCAGTTAAATAATGTGGATTTTCTGAAGCAATATTGTCATACTCTATAATTCTAACATACAAGTATGAGCACACCAGATTGGATAGGAATGTAATGCAAAGCCAACTAAGCTGTTAACAAAAACATGAACACTGAAGGCTGGGCTAGCAACAACAGCTTTGTAAATATGCAAACAAAAGATAATGTGTCCATAAAAAATTCACTTTTTTATATTTTACTGAAGTCACTTGATCACTATTCATCAATTTGGTTGAGCGGGCACAGGTAACATTTCCATTTGTCATGTGCCAGTGTAGCCCAAAGACATCTGTTTGCTCCAGGAATACGAAGAGCCTCAAACCGTTTGTTCAGGGTCCTGATGAAGAAGTCTCACCATCTTGTAGGTGGGCAGCCAAGTGATCTTTTGATGCCACATGGGATTCATTTGGTAATGACTGGACAACAGCGGTTGTCTCCAAGTCTCATACATAAACAGCAGAGCTGATATCCGACACCTTGGCAAAGGAGAGAGTGTCCCTGATTCTTGATCATCAACAGACCTCGGAACTCCAGATTCCTCTCAAATGAGTCAGGTGTGATATTTCAAGCAAAACTCTTTCAATTCCTCTTTGGGAGACCCGAATAGCAATCACATCCTGCTTTTATATGGTCCAGGTCTCTGAGGCATATGTTAATGCAGGAAAAAAGGGTGGATTCGAAGATATATGCCCAGAGTTGGGGTTCTTTGTACTTTTAGCTATTTCTTCAATGCCCTTGAAGGCATTCCACACTGCTCTCTTCCTCCTGATCTGCTCAGTCACTAGGTCATTCATCAAGCTGCGTTCTCAACCTACGTACACATAACTGCTGGATTCAGAGATGTTTGTTCCATTGAGAGTGAATGGAGCATCTGGAACTAGTTTGTTTTATGTGAACATTGTTTTGTTGAGATTCAGCTGAAGCCTTACCATTCCACAAGCAGTCAGAATTTTGCCGCTTGGCTAGTGTTTGGTGTTAGAGCAATGCCATCAGCAAAGTGGAGGTGTTGTAGTTGCCGACTGTCTATCTTCACTCCCATTCCTTCCCATTCTAATTGTAACATGACATTCTTGAGGGTGGCACTGAAGGGTTTTGGTGAAATGGTATTACCCTGCCAAACCCCTCTTTTTACATCAATGATCACTTCCTTGTAGAACGGTGAGATCCTGGTGGTGAATCCGTAATACAGCTCATGAAGGACCTTGATGCATGAGTTTGAATGCCCTGTTTTGCTAGGACTTTGATGACTGCTTTTGTCTCAACAGAATCAAAGGCTTTCTTTAAAACAATGAATGTTAGAGTGGCATCTTGAACTCCCTACAAACCTCAATAAGCTTGGTTACCATGTGGATACGGTCCATTGTGCTGAATCCTTTCTGGAACCTAGCTTGATTGAGTGGTTGTCCTTCATCTAATGTTCTGCCAATCCTGTTCAGGATGACTCGAGTGAACAGCGTGTAGATGATAGACCACAGGAAGATCAGGTGATAGTTGCCAATGTCATGGATGTCTCCCTTCTTGAACAGTAGAACTGTCCTGCTGGTTTTTCATTGGGAGGGCACCTTGCGTTCAGACAAGTAGTAATTGAAGAGTCGAGCCAATGTATTGATGAGTACTTATGGCAGATTATTCAGGTGTTTGGTTTGACTTTGTCTGAACCTGGTGCTGTTTTCTTCTTTACCGACAAAATGGCATGTCAGATTTCAGAAGGGCGAATGCTGGGATCGACATATTCCCTGCAGAATCTGGTTTGTGGGCAGGTGGATGTGGCTATCAAAGAGATCTGAGCAGAAGTCATGAATAATCTTCTCCATTAGCTTTCTGAAAGATGTGATAGATCCATGCGGATGTCAGAGGGCAGTCATCTTTGTCGTATAGTTGGCAAAAGATAGGCTGGCATTGCGAATGCTTTTCCTGGCTTCCCGGTCTCTGCTGCACCAGCCAGTATTGCAGCTGTTCTCTCTTTGAGGTCCTACTTTATCATGTCCCTGCACTGCTTTCCAAGCTTGGACATTAGCTATGGTTGCCTGAGGCTCTGCCTTATCACGTTGGAGAATGAGCCTGAGAATTTTTGAAGACAGGCGTCCTTTTGTGTCTTTCTCTCAGTATTCCTTGCACAATCATAATGTACTGATCCAGTCAGTTGTATTCTGCATCAAGTTGTCAATAATGGCATCTCCCTGTATTGCCGCAATGGTGCCAAAGAGTTTCCAGTAGGTGGTCATTCTGGGAGTTCTCTTCTTAAACTTTGCAGCCCTTTTTCCCGATCCATAAAGTAGAATTTTGCAGAAAGCAGATGGTGGTCTCATCCTGTTTGGAATTTTGGGAAGACTTCAGCATCAGTCAGGCGAAACCATCTATTGAATATCATTGTATCATTGACTTCCCTTTCATCATTGATTGACTCGAGTGGGCACCAGTAACAGCTCCACATGCCCTGTCTCATGCTAGTAGAGCCCAAGGGCACCTGCTTGCTCCAGGAACTTAAAGAGCCTCAAACCATTCCATCAGGTCATGGGAATGAGGTCTAAAATTGTTACTGGTATTTGGCATATCAAATAAGACACAGGTAGCTTGCCAGGCTCTGCCGTGCAGGTAGCATACTCTTGTAGTCATCTCTAAATCCAGCATTTACTGATGAACCATGCGGCCACAAGCGTGAGAGCCGGGCTGTGATAGGCTGGTCTACTGGGTGAAGTTCTGATGAGAGGGAAGTCGGATGTGGAAAATGGATGCCCTCATGGAGTGTGGCATCGTCTGGCTTGTTTCAAGGCTCTGCTGGGGTGGCGGGCCAGGGCTAGAACCCTCCATTCCTTCCGGGCGCCTTGTGAGTGGCTGGGCACAGGGATAGCTGGTAGCAGATCTGCCCCATGTCTGTGAGTCTCTGGATCATCATACCTGAACTGGATTTTTAAAAAGACTGCTGCAGGGTGGATCTCAATGAGCCGGGCTGTGATAGGCTGGTCTGCTGGGTGGAGTTCCGGCGAGAGGGACGTCCTCCGAATGTGGAAAATCGATTGAATATGATGTGGTTAATTTTATTGTGGAACGGTCCATCAGGAGATTCCCATGTCTAATGTTTTGATTCAGCCTTCTGGAACTGTGAGTTGTCATGAATGGTCATGGTCGACATGATGAACTAGAGTAGTCTCTCACCCTGTTCGTTCCACCTAGGCCCAGGTCCCAATGTGGAGTTCTTTGGCTGATCTTCACACTCCTAACTTCTGGGCCAATCTTCTCAGTTCCCCCCATCCCAATAGAGCCTTGGAAGAATCCAGAGGAACCCCGGCACCATGTTGGCTGCTTTTTTTATCACCCGGACTTCTCAGCTCATCAGAGTTCTACCCAAGAGAGAAAGCTGATCTCAAGCCCAGCTTGTCAGAGACTCACTCTACAGACAAACCTATTTCCAGCCTAGATAGCCCAGCAAGCTACCAAGAGTATCCTACCCACTTCGACAGAGCCAAAAATGTTGCCATTGCATATTCGATATGCCAAAACCGGTAAAAAAAAATTCAATCTCATCCCCCTTTCCCTAAAAGAGCTCTAAATACGGCAGAGCTAAGAAGGATGAGAAAGGAAAGACTGATAAAATATCAAGATCAAAGTAGGCTGCCAAAATGAAGAAGGGCTAAAATGACTGTCTGTACTTTCAATGCATATCGGAAGCATATACCAAGGACCTGATGGTGCAAGCGTGAAAGTTCAGTCATTGTCTGACCAAGATGAGAAGGTATCAGTCACATCACGCCATTTTCCACACCAGAGAACTTTTTTTGGAACATGCCACAAAAGAGGCATCAGTAGTGTCAGTGTCCTTGTCAACACAAACTTGGCCATGAGCATTTGAGTGCCTAAAAAACAGGATAGAATGATTACACTTGAAGAAATGTGGCTCACTGCTGGCAGTTAGAATATAGAAACTTCTATCTTCTTTGTCTACGCACCAACATTCACATATAAGTAAGAAGAAATTGAGAAATTCTACATGGATCTGGAAGAGTTCTATAAATAAGACCACACCTTCTACAAGATCATAGTCGGTGATTTTACTGAAGTAGTTTTTGATAGTTTCATTAGTCATTTAGTGGTAATAAGCAATTTAAACTAAATTATTCTGGGCCTGCTGCAGGACAGATTTGAGGATTCTTTTGGGAAATTGGGGACAATGATGGCGGAAGGTCACAGTAGTGATGGATTGGTGTTGGAATAGTAAGTTCCTACAACGAATGCATCATGAACAATTTTGCAAGCTATAGTGCTTAAATAAAGTGGAGGGAAATAGGAAAAAATATTAACTTTATATTTAATGAGCGCTCACTATCAATAGAACAGTATTTCTTCAGCCAATTTTGGTTAAACATCACTTCTTGTTTTGTTGGACTTGATTACTTCTGCATTCTCAAAAAAGATTTTAGCATGAATCCATCAAACACTGTAATAATAAATATTGCAATGTGTTATTATCATCATTATTTGTATTTTTATATGCCAGGTCACTGCAGTTGTGCTCACAACTTGCTCCTCAGACATCTATCTTTAGGCATCACTCCTAATATAGATCAAGGAAACTTAATGATACCAGGCCACACACCTTATCCACAACTCTTGCCCCTAATCTGTGCTTTTAAGGTGCGTCTTCTTCTAGTCCCAAACAATATTATAAGGAAGAAAATAGAACTCTTTCTTTCATTTTATTTTCCCCCAATTCCAAGCACAGTTCATTATTTAGAATGAATATTCAATTAGTATTTGTGAATGTATATAAGTATTTGTCTTTGCTTCTCATATTGCTATGACAAGATCTGCCATCAATATTTTGTTAAAATTTATTGCAAACCTTAATGCCCAAAGGGGAGAGAGAGAGGGAAAGAAAGAGAGAGAGAGAGAGAGAGAGAGAGAGAGGGAGGAAGGGAGGGAGAAAGAAGCAAAATGCTTGCCTTAAGAGACAGACTGGGGCAAGGGATAGGGGCAGGGTGGGGTGGAGAGAAAAGAAAGACATTGTTGATGGGAAATATACACTGATGGAGGCATGGATGTTGGAACATTGCATGACTGAAATCCAATCATAAACAGTTTTGTAACTTTATCTCACAGTAAATATAACTTATTAATTAAAATAATTAAAATAAAGAGTTGAATCTCTCAGTGACAGGAGTTATAAGCAATCTCAAACCTAACTTGGCAACTGTTTTTTTTAAATTCAGAAAAGAAAGAGGAAAAAAGAGGAAAACAGTGTTACGGAAAGCTGATAGAAATCTGATCTCAACATTTCATCCACCCTAGGAAGAACCGTAGAGCAGGAATCAGAATACTGGAACTCTGGAATATTCTTACTATAATATTTTAGTACATAAAGCCAAGAAAAGATGGTTGCTTTTAAGTATTTGATTTGTCACCATAACATCATTATAAAAAATTAAGATGTTTCTTATCAACAACAAAAAATATTTTGTTCAAATTATTAAAACAACAGAATTTTTTTATAGGATCACAAAGTTGTTCCTATGACAGTACTATTTCTACTGCATTGGTAAAGTCTAATTCTTTTCCTCATTCCTCTCATTATGTTGTTTTACCATTTAATGAATTTGGGTTTGACATATAGAAGCACAAAAGGTGACAAAAATTACATTAGATTTAGTATCTTCCTCCCATTTTACGCTAAAAATTTGTTTTGCTTTTAGGAGTAACTAAATTCATAAAAATAGTGACTTTCCAATAACCTTACTGCCTTGAGAAAACATCCAAATCTTGAGCACTATAGACTGGTTACTTGGCAGCAACGTCTCAGAACATACGTCTTCATGATAAGCAGTTTAGAGAATCTATCGTTTATCCACAAGAAGAGATTTATTTATTCATTGTATGAAACTCAACAGCAGTCATAAGCTCTATATCTTAATTAAAATTTTAGAACAAAACAAAAAATTACAAGAATTTGACATTTGCCATCTTTCTCTGTTTATAATTACAGTCCATTTTTCTCACAGTGTTCCAGTTCTGCAAATACAACCAATTTTCTTAAGTAATTAGGTTGTCTATTTTGAGTAAATACACTTCAGTGTGAGAATATGTAAAAGAGTCTGTGTGACTCAATATAAATTGTGTTAATTAAGCACACTATTGTTTGAAGTAATATCTTCTCAAAACAAGCACCAGAGATTTGGTTTTCTCTGCAGTTATCAAGCAGTTTCTTGGAAGTCTTAATACAAGTTAAGACTAATGAGCTCTAAGAAATATTAAGTGAAAACTTTATGTTTTCAGTGACTTGAACCCTTGTGAGACATAAATGAGATGAGAGGAATTGCAGTCATCAGTGCCCCTTTCCAGGGCAATCATCAATTGGTGTAACTTTGAAGATATATCTGAAAAAAGAGAATAAACCTTTACGGAGTTCATATGTAAGATCTGCACAAGGACATAGAGTAAAGGAAATACATGGCATTTCTTCATTAGCGACTCTACAGTCCCCTATAGACCCTGCTTTGTCTACAGATGGCCAATTCAAAGTTAGGGAACCTTCAAGGATACGGGCAATGAAATATAAGCACATTGAAGGCACTTTTTAATGACATTATAATGCCAGCACTTTTATATTAGCAATATCTACACAAGGAATAATAGCACTGGAAATTAGGCAAAGGAAGGACAGATAAAGCAAACTATAAAAAATAGAAGTTAATTTTGATAAAGAGGGTTAAGTAGATGTCGGGTACCTGAATCTTTTGCATATTATATGTTATATATATATATATACACACACATGCACGTATACAAGAGTAAAATGTACACTTAAAATTTTAATGGATTTAGATTCCATAATTTGAAATACAATTTACAAAGTTTCTTGTGCTTATAATTCCATCAGCCATCACCAGTGTCCTCACATCTTTCCCCAAGGACCTCAACACATCTCTTTCTCTCTCTCAACCATCCCTGGACCAACTCAGTCATGTGGTTCAGTTCTCCCAATATGTTCTTAGGACATTTGTTCTTACCTTGCTTTGCATATTTTAGTCCCACAAAAAATTTAATTGAAATATATACATGCGAACCTAAGTTCATCACCACATTTAGTGTAATATTCACTATAGAAACAACCCGAATGCTCAAAAAGAATTAATGGATCAAGAACTTATGGTACATGTACAGAATGGACGACTATTTAACCCTAAGAACAAATTATGGAATTTACAGAAATTTGGATGGAACTAGCAGATATCATGCTGAGTGAATTCAGTCAGAGGAAAATAATAGATAAAGTTTTAAAGAAATCTATGAAAAATTTGGGTCATGTAGATAAGGCACTCACCTTGAACAAAGCCAGCAGGGTTTGATCCACAGGACCACAGATTGTTCTCTGAGCCTGCCAGAAGCGGGTCCCTGAGAGTAGAACTAGGAGTAAGCTTGAAGTACCACTAGGGGTAGCCCCATCAAAACCTATATATAATATACATATATACACACATGCACATACATATATATGTATATATACACATATATGTGAATATATATGTACATACATATATGTATATATGTATGTATATGCACATATACATATATGCATATAAGTGTATGTATAAATAAGTGTCCTGTGTACAAATATTTTCTCTCATTCAGTAGAATGCCTTTTAAATATAACAACTTTTTAGGTGTCCATAGTCCTTTTACTTTTATATAGTTCCATTTTGTTTTATTTTACTGTTGTTATTTGGCTGCTTTGGCAATGTCTTTAAAGATAGTTTTGAGTTGAAATTCCTAAACAGTTTTTCCGATGTTTCTTAAATGTATTTTATAGATTATGGCCAAATCTTGAGGTCTTTAATCTACTTTAAGTTTACTTTTTGTGAGTGGTGTGAGATATGGTTCTATTTTATTTTTTTCACTTGTGATTATACAGGTTTCCCAAGGCATTTTGTTCACGAGATTTTCTTTTGTTTCACTTTATGTATTTAGCTCCTTTTTCATATAATATCTGGCCATAACTCCAGGGGTTTAACTCAGGACTTTCAATGGTGCTATGCCATCAAATGCTGATATTAGAATAAGCATAGATTAACCTGTGAATAGGCATAGATTAACCCAAGAAGAATGAAAGGTATTTTGACCTAGAAGAAACAAGACTAACAATCACATATATTTTATATTACCTTGGAAAAAATTGGCCTGGAAAATCAAAGGTAAATGCAAAAATCATACAATAAGTAAATGTGAAGTGGGGCTAATAAATGTTATAATTCTATCACTCTATCACTCTTCCATAGTTGCATCGAGTTGCTCCATACGTCCTGTCGCAAGCAAATGTAGCTCAAAGACATCTGCTTACTCCAGGGACAGGAAGAGCCTCAAGCTATTCTTCAGATCATGGAATTGAGGTCCATAATTGTTACTAGTATTTGGCATAAAAAATAAAACACGGGTAGCTTGCCAGGCTCTGCCATGTAGGTGGTACTCTCAGTAGAAGGCTCTCATCTTGAGAACTTACTGATGAAACTTATAGGGGAAAGATCAGGTTTTCTCTTGGATGGAGCTCTGAATGTTGAGAATGATTGACCACATGATGTGTGGGTTGCTCTGGCTTCTTGCTAGGCTTACTGGGATGATGGGTATCAGTTAGAACCTGTCTAGAACTGCATACACTGTATAATTGTGAAAGATTCTAGGAAAGACCTTATTCTAAAATCAGTATTATCTAAGAATATCGCAGGGCCTCTTAGCGGCCACGCGCCAAGGGAGTTTTGGTCTGGTGCAGGTAGATCTCTCTTCCGGGAAGCTGGCATGGAGGTGGAGGAAAGAGTGGAGCCCAAACCTCCTCTCTGAGTCTGGCCAGCATGGCCCCTCCCCACAAGTGTAAGCGAACTCTTGGAGCAATGTTGGACTTGGTCAGGGGTTTGTTGAGCCCCTTACTGGGAGGTCAGCTCCATTGTAAAATACAACTTTTATTCACTTTTTAATTAAAAGAACTGCAATTTTACTCATGTTTAAATTTAGCCATGAAAGTCACAGGAGCATGGTTAAATTGGCAGAGCATCAGGCCACAGGCAGGCATTGGAACTACTGCAACCACGACTTAGGGAAAGAAACTGAAACTCCAATCCCCAGAATTATGAGCTGCAGAGGTAATAAATGGGACATTTTGAACCTTCCCAAGCCAGGACACCTCCCCTGAAGTCACCTCCCTGGGGTGTGGCTGGCCATGAATTTGTGCAAAAAGCAGCAAATTCAATACCAAAAAAGACAACAATCTTGAAGAAGAAAGAGAACCCCATCTGCTGAGCATCTCCAGAATCCTACCTCACAGTGAGGAAGAAAAGGTGCCCCCCACAAGAATCCACCCCCCCGGACTACCAGAGCAATATGGGGAAACAACACAGATCCCAACCCCATCAACAAATGGGAAGAAAAAATGAACAGAAACTTCCAAGAAGAAGATATTCCAATGGACAAAAGGCATATGAAAAAGTTCTCTTCATCATTAATCATCAGAGAGATGCAAATCAAAACAATGAGGTATCATCTCACACCACAGAATCTGGCACATTTCCAAAAAAGCAAGAACAACCGGTGCTGGCATGGATCATGGAGAAAGGTACTCTTGACCACTGTTGACTGGTCCAATCCTTTCAGAAAACAATATGAACATTCCTCCAAAAACCAGATATTGAACTCCCATTTTACCTAGCAATAACCACTCCTGAATGGAGTGGTTATACCTGAAGACCAAAAAACACACAGCAGAAACACCATCTGCTTTTCTATATTAATTGCATCTCTATTCACCATAGCCAGAATCTGGATACAACCTAAATGTCCAAGAACAGAAGACTGGGAGAAGAAACTGTGGTGTATCTACACAATGATATACTATGAAGCTGTCAGAAAAGATGAAGTAATGAGATTCACCTCACCTGCAAAAAGACAGAAATGGAGACTACCATACTGAGTGAAATTAGTCAGAAGGAAAAGGACAGAAATAGAACAACTATATTCATTAATGGGATATAAATATATACCAGTGTTCTACTAATTGTGGGAAATGGTAGCTGCAGATGGACTCAGTATTGAATACACACAAAGAAACTTTACATGATAAACCCTAAATGCCTGTAGGGCAAGCCATGATTGTAAGAGAAGAGAGACAGAGACAGGTAAAGAGAGAGAGACAGAGAGAGAGGGAGAGAAACAGAGAGAAAGAGAGGAAAAGAAAAATGCCTGCTATAGAGGTCTAATGGGGAGTTGGAGGGAAGGTGGGGGCATTGGTGGTGAGAAAAGATCACTGCTAGATGGACAGGTGCCAGAACACTATATCACTAAGATCGAATTATGAACGTCTTTGCAACTCTATATCTCATTGTGGTATAATAAAAAATTAATTAATAAATAAATTTAGCCACAAAAAGAACAAGTGCGGATTTAGGTTTTTATATTAAATATACAGTCTTAGGCTATCATAAGGATTTCTCAATGAAGTTTTGCAGAGAGAGTTTTTTGATCATATAGATACCTGAAACAATATTGATAAATGAGTAAACTAATAAAATTAGTGATAAACAATACTGTTAAATGAGTAAACCAATAAAATAGCTTTTACTAGTTAACTTTTTAAAATGCCTTTAACTATAATTTGTTTTTTATTTATGTCCCAAGTTATCAGATAATTTATAAGTAGGTTGAAATCTATGCATTGTTTCCTATCTCCTACCATCTTTCCTGAAAATTCACTTGTGTAAGAAGAGAAATGCGTGAGATTGAACCAGTTTCTTTGGTTCATAGCCTTCTGCTGAAGCAGACCTGTTTTCACCTGTTAGCATGTTAACTGTGCAATGTTGTTTATCACTTAATTGGGGTTATTTTATGAAGCAAAAAAATGGTGAATAAAACTGGTGTTTGTGTGTCTTTTGTTATTTTTTTATTTTGTTCTGTTACATATTTTAAAACAACAAAAGCTATATTCAACATTTTCACACCAATTATAAGCAACATTAGTTGATGCTTATCTAATCATTCATGTGGTAGAGACAATTCTTTAATCAGGATTGTGAAAAATAATAAATATCCTTGGCATTACTATTTTACTTCACTTTAATTATTAAAAATGTTTTAAGTACTTTATTAATAATATCAGCAATAAATAGTCCAATTTTCCTTTGAATTATAGCACTCCCACTTTAAATTTTATTTAATTCAGTGTCTATAGCATCATTAAACAAAATATATAACTTTATTTAATATAAATCTGCATATTAAAACTTAATATTAAATAGTTTCAGGTTTACATTGAGTACAATTTAACAGTGAGAAAAGAATACACATACTTTTGTATGGTCTAAGTTCAGGCCAGGCTAAAGTTTGTTCATTATATTGGAGTGCTGTGGAAGAGCTTTTGTACTATTAAAAGGCTTTTGGAACTGCACCGACGCGTGAGTTTTCATCTCTTCTCCTGGCGCCCTTGGAGGTAGAAGAGAACTTCAGTCCTGACATTGTCGGGGACCCTGGTGGCCATTCCCGATATCTGAAGTCCCTGGGTGGGCACGACGGACATCGCCTGACCTAATCATCATCGGACAGAGATCATCTGCATCCGAACCATGTGAAGACCTCAAAGGCAGAAGAACAGAAATACTGGAAGATGCAGCAGAAGCCGGGAAAAGCATTCCGCACTGCCCGCCTGTCCTTCACCAACTATAAGACCAAGATGACTGCCCTCCGATGCCTGATGGAATTCAGATACATTATCAATTACAATAAAAAGCTGGTTTCAATTTAGATGACACCCCACTCCATGAGGGCCTCCATTTTCCACATCCGGACTTCTCTCTCGTCAGAACTCCACCCAGCAGACCAGCCTATCACAGTCCGGCTCATCAAAAATCCACCCTGCGCAGTCTTTTTTAATCCGGCCCAGGTATGCTGATCCAGAGACAGAAATGGGGCAGAGCTGCTACTTGCCCTCCCGTGCCCAGAGCTCAAAAGGAGCCTAGGAGAGATGGCGGGTTCTAGCCCTGGCCCGCCAGCCCAGCAGAGCCTTGCAACAAGCCAGCGACCCCCACTCATGAGGGCCTCCATTTTCCACATCCGAACTCTCTCTCGTCAAAACTCCACCCAGCAGACCAGCCTATCAAGTCCAGCTGGCGCCCAGCGGCCACGCAGTTCATCATTAAATGCTGGACTTAGCGATGACTGCAAGAGTATGCTACCTGCACGGCAGAGCGTGTGTATTTGATATCCAAAACCAGTAATAATTATAGACCTCATTCCAGAATGGATTGTGGCTTTTATGTTCCTGGAGCAGAATGCTTTTGGGCTCATTAGCATGAGACAGGACATATGGAGATGTTACTGGGGCCCGCTCGGCATGAAACTGGAAGACAGTGATACACATACATCTAATCATTTTAATATTGGATCACTAAAGATATTGAGATCTTAAGGCACCTGAGAAAAGAATAAAGGTATTAGTCTCAGAGGACCAACATTTGGTGGTGGCAGATATAGTCCCTGGCACCCCTATGGTTCTCAGTGTCCCCTAACTCCATTATGGATAATCTCATCATTAATCACCAGAGAGATGCAAATCAAAACAATGAGGTATCATCTCACACCACAGAGTCCCTGGCATCCCTATGGTTCTGAGTGTCCCCAACTCCATTATGGATAATCTCTGATCACTGCCCTTCTGGCTCCTCCAAACACAAAGCACTAGTCCCAGAAATTTTTAAAGAATTGTTCAATGCAACTGAGACCACAATAACCACATCAGTTCAGAAAAATGTGCAACGTAAAATCATCTCATGCTTCGTCAAAGTTTTCCTCTGCTGCAGGTTATATTATCAGTGAAAAGGATATGCACTGGGGCATAACAATTGTGATTAACTAAGAATATAGTAATTATAAGGCAATATAACTGGATAAGTGTTTATGGGAACTATTAACTTTAAGATAAAAAATTAATAAGTGACTGAAGGTGATAGATTACCAATTAAATGCTACATGAGAAAACCAAAAATGTTTCCTGGCAGGATATAGAGTAGACTGTTATCTCCTTCATGAGCAAATAGAAAAAATACAGGTCCATTCACAGGCCATGATAAAAAAAAAATGTGGTGAAACCTAGGAAGTGTTGAGTTTCTATTCCCAGCAGAAAACAAAACAGTGATTGGGAAGGAGAAAAAAAATATATATATGTAATTCATAGCATCTTGGGTGATGCGTTTATGAATGTTGAGGGTTTCTCTCCTACTGTTGTTTGCGTGTGTTCATTTTTATTGTTTTTAGATTTTGGGCTACACAGAGCTGTGCTCAGGGATTAATTACTCTGGGGTGGGCATTGAGTTGGTTCTCAGAGGACCATAGTCATGACAGAGATAAAAAGAATTTGAATTCTGAAGGCTTCTGAGTTGCAGTGGGAAGTATATACTCCTGACAGACGACAGCCTACAACAAAGTTGGGCACAGATGCTTTTTGTTTAAAAAAAAAAATTAAGTGAACAGTGTAGGAATCTTGTTATGAAGATGCTAAGTTTTACATTATTTCCTATTTATTTTAAGCCTTTTCAGTAAAAGTTTTAAAAGTCTGTTCTTTAATTCTCAGAAATAATCACGTCATCATACAGAAATTTTTTGGATCATGTAGGTTAGATGTTTAATATTTGTGAATGTTGCTGAATCCGTAAATAAATTTACCAGTAGGCAGGATGTCAGAAACTAAGGGCAAGTTCAGGTTTGAGACAAAAGTTCTCTTCAGTATAGCCATTGGAAATCACAACAGGAGGCGCATCTTTATTGGGAAAAGACGCAATGTCCAGTTTATAAAAAAGCAATCTAAAGGATAAATGCTATGTACACCTGTTGCAGGACTCCTCTAAGAGCCCCTTTCTCTACCCTGTGGAGGTATTTCCTGGCAGGTCTTGGCTCAAAACATTAACATATAAAAAGACATTGGGTGTCCAATTCCCCATCGGGCACCTGTTCCAGCTCTCCATAATAAGCCTAACACAGGGAGTAACCCTTTTTAATTGGGGCTGCTGTGGTTAAGCGCCTATCACCTATCCACTGTGGTTAGCGCCTACCACCTATCCCTATTCAGTGGAAGTCTGACAAACCTATATGGACACCACAGTGGCCCCTCAATACCAAAAAGTTAGAGACGCTAACAAATCTAGTGGAAGAACAGCTGAAATTAGGACATATTGAAGAAACGTTTTCAGAATGGAATTCTCCTGTTTTTGTGATACAGAAAAAAAATCAGGCAAATGGCATTTGCTGATTGACTTAAGGAATGTAAATTCTACTATGGTCCCCATGGGGAGTCCTGCAATCTGGGCTCCCTCTCCAGTAGCTATTCCTAAAGATTGGCCGCTAATTATCATAGATTTAAAAGACTGCTTTTACAGCATACCTATCCACCCAGATGATCGGAAAAGGTTTTGCATTTTCAGTCCCTTCTATTAATCATAAAGGTCCTTTACGTAGGTTTCAATGGACAGTATTGCTCCAAGGGATGACTAATTCACCTACGATGTGTCAATACTTTGTTGATGAGGTTTTGCGACCCATTTGTGCTAAATTTCCTGGTGCATACATCATCCACTACAGGGATGAGATCCTGCTAGCTTGTGATAATTCCAGAGATCTCCAGAATTTATATAATGATGTAATGACAGTTTTACCAGAGGCTGGCTTACAAGTAGCTACGGAAAAAAATCCAGACGCAGCCTCCATATTAATATTTGGGCTATGCTCTTGACCGCACTACAGTGCGCCCTCAAAAAATTTCCATTAGTCAAAAAAAGGCTCAAAACCTTGAATGATTTTCAAAAATTGCTGGGAGATATCAACTGGGTGTGCCCATCCCTTGGGATTCCTAACTGTGAGCTCAGTAACTTGTTCCCCACCCTTGAAGGTGATCCTGCTTTAAATAGCCCAAGGCAGCTAACTCCTAAAGCTCAGAAGGAGTTAGACTTTTTCATGGATCGGCTTCAAAAATTTTACCTCTCCAGATTTAATCACGGAGAAAAGGTATGGTTATTGGTCTTCAACACTCCCAAGTCTCCAACTGCTGCTATAGCCCAATTAATTATCCGGACCGTTAGAATGGGTTTACTTACATAACAAGCAGAATCGTACTGCTATACCTTACCTTGAGATGATAGCCAACCTTATAATTAAGGGAAGATCAAGAACCCAAGTATTACTTGGACATGATCCCCATGTAATTGTACTACCTGACCCTAAAAAAGAAATTGAAGCTGTTTTACCACTCAGTGAAATCCTTCAGAGAGCTTTAGCAGATTTTTCAGGAGAAATATCTTATAATTACCCAGCTGGAAAAACCTGGGAATTTCTAAAAAGGACACCTTTTGTAATATCCATAATTGTCCGCTCCTCTCCCATTCCTGATGCTCTAGTGTATTATATTGATGGTTCCTCATCAGGAAGGGGTGGAATTACAGGTCCTTCATTGACCACTACTGTGCATACAAATTATAAATCTGCCCAACAAGTGGAACTCGCCACCCTGATACATTTACTATCCCATGTATCTGGCCCATGTAATGTGGTGAGTGATTCTGCATATGTAGTTGGTTTATTTCCTGGAATTGTCACTGCTTCTTTAAATGCCCATAATCCTATAATTCAGGAGCTACTCCATAAACTACAAGATCTCCTCCGAAAAAGAACATTCCCCTATATACATCTCCCACATCCGTTCTCACAGCCGACTCCCGGGCCGATGGTTCAAGGAAATGAAGCAGCAGATCTCTTGGCAGCACCAGTATTTAAATCAGCTGAGGAAGAGCACCAGACTCTGCATACAAATGCCCGCCGCCTTCATGTACACCATGGCATCCCATGGAGACAAGCTAGACAAATTGTCCAGCAACTGTCCTGTCTGTGCTCCTTTACATTGTACATCTCATGTGGCAGGAGCAAATCCTCGAGGTTTACAGACAAACCAATTGTGGCAGATGGATATAACTCATACTAACTTATTTCCCAACAAACCTTTCCTTCATGTGGTCATTGATACATATTCTCGGTTCATGTGGGCTGTTCCTATGACGTCTGAAAGAGCTAAATCTGTTCATTTTTACTCCAGTGCTTCTCCGTCATGGGTATTCCCCATACCATAAAAACAGATAATGGTCCTGCTTACACCAGCAAAACCTTCAAATCCTTTTTGCGAGGAATGGCAGATCAAACATATTACAGGAATTCCATATAATCCACAAGGACAAGGAATTGTTGAAGGTGCCCACAGAACGCTTAAAACTCAGTTATTAAAGCAATGAAAAACAAGTATGCCTCCAATGGATTCTTTATCTTTAACATTATTCACCTTAAATTTCTTAAATATACCTCAAGGGAGATCCCTATACCGCTGCTGAACGTCACTTTCAAGAAGATATGCAAACTCAAAAAACAGTCAATTCACCTATCTGGGTGAAAATTGATGATAAATGGATTGCAGGTCACCTCCTCATTCAGGGAAGAGTTTATGCTTTCATTTATACAGATGATAACCCTGCCAAGAAACTCTGGGTTCCTCTGCGACTTGTTAAGACTAGGAATTCTCCAAGAATCAGAAAACTAATTCTTTCAATATAAAGTCTTAAATTTTAAATTGCAAGTTGCTGTTTAAACTTCCTGGATTGGTTCATTTTAATAATGATCTTGTTTTGCAGTCTGTGATCATGGTTCATGTCTAATACCTTGCCTTACAGCCTAAATGCTTTCTTTCTTATAAAAAAAATTTAAAAAAGGTGGTAAAATGGGTGGACTCTGATCATAGTGCTCAATGTCAATATGTTTCAAGGATTAATGTTAGAGTTTCCTTTTTAATGTCTTGCTCACAGGTATTTGCAGAAAAAGAACTTGGATACTGCAGATTCCTTCTACGATGCTCGAGGCTTTGGACTCTGATCACAGTGCTCACTACAAAAATGTTTGCTAAATCAATGAAAATCATTTTTCTAATGATTCTGTTCACAGGATAAGATATTGGAATGCAGTAAACTTGAGCTACAGTGCTCAATACTCCGAGACTCCTAAAACAGTGCTCACTAAAAATTTAATAATTTGCAAAAATAGTTTTTTCCCAATGCTCTATTCATAGGAAAAGACACTTTCTCACCATCATTTGCCGGCTTTATATTCCTGAAGCGCTTGATTTGTTACCATTTATCACCCTAGATCGGTCATTATATACAGCTGTAAGATATTGATCGATCAAGTGTGTGTGTGTGTGTGTGTGTGCATGTGGTGGCCACCATTATGTTTGTGATTAATGTTGTGTCTATGTTATGTCTCAACTACTACCTTCTCAATTTCTGACCACTACAAACCTCTATTAAATTCATCAGCTCCACTGCTGATGCACTAGATTTATCAACTTTAAAATCATCAATTCTCATACTTATTTTCCTGCTCCACCCATGTTGGAGCTTCTTTATGTTCTTCTCTCCATCCCAGACTTGGATCCCTGCCAAGCCTTAAAATCTCTATTTGTGATTAATCTCAAAAAGTGTTTTTGTCTCGCCTAAAATTAAGCTACATGTACAATTACCAGTGCCAGTGCCCACTTGCTGAAGGGAGCCCTGCAAGACGCCCACACTGATGATCCGGACACCTGTTCCAGCGCTCAAGACTCCTGTTCCGAGCTCGAGATATTACACCGATGTTCCGGACACTTGTTCCAGCACTCAAGACTCCTGTTCCAGAGTTCGAGATATTTGTTCCAGTGTTCCTGACAATTCAATGAGTTCCTGATCACTGCTCTCCACTGCTCTCCTGATCACTGTTCCTGATCACAGGAGACTCATACTCCTATGATCACCGCTATTGCTGTCCCAGAAGTAGCCCCACAGATTTTGTTCCAGACACCCGACTTTTACATAAAATATAGCAAACTGATTCTCACAAATTATGGACAGTGCCAACTATAGTCCGTTATAATCAGACAGCTAGAAACACTTTGTCATGAACTTTTGCTTTGGGTCCAAAAACAAATTAGGATCCTAAAGTAATATGTATTATCCTTTTGTAATTGGAATTGTTTTTTCTTATCTTAATTTTCTGTACTTGACTAAATATTTCATACCTTTTCAATTTTTATTAGTAAACTAATCAGGGGAATTGTTGCAGGACTCTAAGAGCCCCGTTCTCTACCCTTGGAGGTATTTTCTGGTGGGTCTTGGGTCTTGGCTCAAAACATTAGCATATAAAAAAGACATTGAGTGAGGTGCTGGAAGAAATCACCTGAGGGCATTTGACCCTGCCAGGAGAAGTTTACATTTGGCTTGCAGCTCCTCCCAGCTCTACTGGTAGGCTTTGAATTTTCATCTCTAGATAACCCAGCGGGCTGGGCTTGGGAGTTTGGGCGATTTCGAGCTATAAAATAAGCTGCAAGAAAGACGCTTGCTCTCTTTTTTTCCCCTTTTTGCCTTTTCGGTTTCCCTTGGTGTTTTGCCTCTCCGTCCTCTTCATTCTCTGTTGGGCCTCAACACGTGGCGGCAGCCATCTTAGCCTAGCACCTGGCTGGGGCCTAGCTGGGAACACAGAGTCTGGAGGCTTTCCCTGCTCTTGGATTGTATATTGGAACCTGTAGTAGTAAAGCCCTTTTAAAAGTGCATCGGATTCCTGAGTTTTCATCCATTCCTCGCTGGCTTCGGAGGTAGAAGGGAACTCGCTTCCCGGCAAAGTTGGGGACCCCAGCGGGCTCACCGACATACACCTTCAATTTTATAAAGTAAGGACATTGCATTGGAACAAAGAATAATACTTTTTTAAAAAATTGACATTAGCATACATTGACCTGTAAGAGGCCAACTATCTGCTGACTGAACACAAGTTCACTATGGATCACAAATTCAATGTGGTTTGTGTAGACCCACTGAGTGGCAAACTTAGTAGGAAAGTTTCTGTCAAATTTTCTTCCTCAGATCACACACACTTACTCACATGTGTGCGTGTACACACACACAAAACTGTATGAGGGATCTCATAGGATTCTCTGATAATAATCATATGGCTGAATTAGCTTTGAACTTTATGCCAGTCTAAAATAGAAGTCAGTTGTCTATGACTTTATTCAACAATGCCCTGGAAAGTGGTGAATATACAAACTACATCCAGTGGAAAGTGGTGAATGTAAAAATAGTTCCAGAATTTCTGGTCATTTACGTTAGCTGGAGAGTGGTAGGTCCTAGGAGTTGTAATTATATGTTTTCATTGACTGATTGACCAAAAGGAATGGAAGGTGATGTATTGGAATTATGGGAAAACTATATCATTGCCAGAGTCATAAAAAGGAACTGTAGTAAATGAGAATGAACTGTAAATGTTGTTGTGTAATATATTAGTTACTATCAAAGTGTGTAGAGTGGCGTTGATGCTCTAAATAATAAAACACCAAAATAATGCTGTTAGGACAAGCACACATTACCTGTCACTACCATACCAATGCTGGTACTAGGAATCAATTACCAGAAGGGCCACCAGTTGAATGATAGAAATATAAAACTAGGGATTTTTTTCTTTTCATGCTAAATTATCCATAACTTATGTTCTAAGTTCAATATCTAAAAAAGCAGTTCTCAGGGCACCAACACCTGGCATGATTCCTTAAGCACAACTTACAGCCTTTGTTATCAACATGACTACCTTTAAATTAATATTCAATGAAAGAAAAATAAATTATTGATTGAAGTATTCCTTTCTTTTCCACAAGATCTAAAACAAAATTATTATCTGAGCACTCATTATACTCTATCCGTTGACATAGGTTCTTGAAAAATCTATAAATCTACTCTGCAAAAACATACATGTGTGTGTTCAATCACATACCTTATGCCTACAACTGTTGACCTGATGCTATATTGAAAGCACCAAATAAAGTTAGCATTTAAGGTGCCAGTTTCAAAGTGACCCTGATAGGATGGAGCACAGTAATACAAATTTTAATACTTCACCATTGTATATTATTGTGTATGAATAACGAATACCAAAACGTAAAACATAACCAATGATAAAGTTGTATTTTTCTTTCGTAAGTTTATTTTTTTGCCTAGGATGTTAGATTTGCAGTACAAAACAAGAGTTAGAGAGGAGGGGGGGTGTGGGGGGGAATTCATTTTGGTGGTAATCGGCTGGTACATTTCTGAAAACAATATGTTTTCCAAAGACTAGAAATTGAACTCATTGAAGCGATCACTCTGGGAACTATCTGGGAAACAAAAATAAGCGGACATCCTACTTTTATGTTCATGCAGCATTATTCACAATAGCCAGAATCTGGAAGCAACCAGAGTGCCCGAAAATCGATGACTGGATAAAAAGCTTTGGTACATCAACACAATGGAATACTATGCAGCTGTTAGGAAAAATGAAGTTATAAAATTTGCCTACAAATGGATGGACATGGAGAGATTTGTTGAGCGAAATTAGCCAGAAGGAGAGAGTCAGATACAATGACTGCATTTTTCTGCATTACATAAATATATAGGTACATATTATGTACCAATATCCAAGATCAAGTGAAACATATATCAGGAGGTCCTGTCAAAGGTGGAAATTATCACAAACGTGTGGGATTCAGAGGCTAGGTAGACAGAAATGGAACAGTGTGCTGACAATTGTTGAGGGTACTAATGCCAACCTAGAACTGAGTATTAAATAGAGGCAAAAGATACACATGACAACCCTTTAATGTATGTCTGTATCATAGTCTGGAGGGGGAAAAGAGAAAGAGAGGAAATGGAGTCAAGAACCTGCCATGGAGCAGGGCTGGGGGAGGGGGAGGGAACGGGCGTTGTGGTGGGAGTGGTGGTGCGGATGGTGCTAACACTGTACCAAAACCCAAATATGAACTTTTTAATTGTATATCTTTGTAATTTGAAAATAAAAAAATTAAAAAAAAATATGCACATCCTATGTTGTATTTCTAATATATTGTCTTTGTAGATATGTTAAAAACATATCTAGAAATAAAATTATTTATTTAGTCTTATTTAAAATAACTAATAAAAGTAGTCATGGACATGGCATTGGGCCAGTATTTGTACAAAAATAGTTTAATAAATAATCAACAGAAAGATAATTTGTCTATTTTTAAGTGGGACTCAAATGGAAAAATGCAATAAATATAATCTAATTAATGTAATAGTTAGCTAATATTAGCGATAAAATCAGATTATTTTTATAAAAGTCTTTTAAGGATATAAAAAGAAATGTATTGTAAAGAGGCAAGTAAAAACTTTTTTTAGGAATTAAATTTAAAATTTATCTGAAATAGAATTTATTTATTTTGCAGTATAAAAAAGGAAGGCTTCAAGGTCTTAAGAGATAAATATTAAATATTTTAATGTGATATTGATGGAAATGAAAACTAAAATAAAAATGGAGTAAAATATATATCAGAATTGAACATTTAAAACTTCCAAATTATTGGGCTGGAGACTGACTAAAAACAAGGTGTAAGGCACATGCTTTGATTGTTACTGTCTCCTATGAATGTCTACTACCAAGTATGATTCCCTGAGCAACACCAGAGGTAATCACTGAGCACAAAACTGGCACTGTATCCTGAACACCACCAGGTATGACCCCTGATCCCTCCAAAAATTTCTACATTTCTGATTAGGGTATTTTTTCCAGAAAACAATTTTATTTTTTAAGTGTTTACTTAGTGGTCATGATCATTCATTGTTCATTATTTGAGTATACGTATAAGTTATATATCTGGGGCCCGCCACCCCAGCAGAGCCTCACAACAAGCCAGACGACCCCCCACTCCATGAGGGCCACCATTTTCCACATTCGGACTTCCCTCTCATCAGAACTCCACCCAGCAGAAGAGTCTATTACAGCCTGGCTCGACTGTTGCAGGACTCCTAAGGGCCGCTTCATCTGCTCGGAAAATTGCCGCCTGCAAATCACTTCGTAGATAAGGGGGTAGTCTAAATGTGGAAGTTTATCTGACCATGTATGCTGTACTAGCTGGTATAAATATTCTCCCATGCTACCACAATCATCGTGGGACTAGCTAGATCTTACCAGCATATTAGACTGGCCACGTAAGGACACCTAAGTAATTAGACCAGAGAGAAATGCTGTTTGCTTCCAAGCAAACAAGCATGGCTCCCTGATATACTCAAAGGCAACTAAAATATAAAACTACAATGAAGTAGAAGAGACTTGTGAAGGCTTGGAGAAATATTTAACTGGCATTAGTATTAGTCTTTGGTACAGAGACATGCCATCTCAGAAACCCCCTTCTCTACCCTATAAAGGCATTTCCAGGCAGATCTTGGCTCAAAACATTAGCATACTATAGGGCCTAGGTGAGGTGCAGGGAGGGATTACCTAAGGGCATTTGACCCTCCCTGCTTTCCATAACAGTGGGAGGAAGGTCTAAGTTGCAGGGGTATAAACTAGCCAGTTTCCTCTCTCCCGCTTCTTTGTGGGCTCTCTCTCTTTTGTGAGTGCTCACCCTTCTTGGAAGTCTTGTCTTCTTCTCCTTTTACAAGGCCTTTACATGTGGTGGCCGCCATCTTGGCCTACACATGGCTGGGGTTCTAGCCTGGAATCCTAAGCACCGGGCTTTTCCTTTTTGCTGATTTGTATGCCTGAACCTGTGATAAGTAAAGCCTTTTAAAACTGCATCGGATTCCTGAGTTTTCATCCATTCCTCGCCGGCTTCGGAGGTAGAAGGGAACTTGCTTCCCAGCACTGTCGGGACCCCGGTGGCGTGCCCTGACACTCGACCATATCCACACAGTAACCAAGCTCATTGAGGTTTGTAGGGAGTACAAGATGCCGATCTGTCTCACGTTCATTGATTTACAGAAAGCCTTTGATTCTGTGGAGACTGAAGCAGTCATCGAAGCCCTAGCCAAACAGGGTGTTCAAACCCAATACATCAAGATCCTTCGTGAGCTGTATTACGGATTCACCATCAGGATCTCACCATTCTACAAAGAAGTGATCATTGATGTCAAAAGAGGGGTTGGATAGGGTGATACCATTTCACCAAAACTCTTCAGTGCCACCCTCGAGAATATCATGCAACAATTAGAATGGGAAGGAATGGGAGTGAAGATATATGGTTGGCAACTACACCACCTCCCATTCGCTGATAACACCAAACATTGTCCAAGCGGCACAAATGCTGGCTGACTTCGACCGAGAATGTGGAAAGATAGGTCTACAGCTGAATCTCAACAAAACTATGTTTATGAAAAATGATCTAGTTCCAGAGTCCCCATTCACTCTCAATGGAACAAACATCTCTGAATGCAGCAGTTATGTGTACCTAGGTCGAGAAGTCAACATTATGAATGACCTAAAACCTGAGCTGCGCCAGAGGAAGAGAGCGGCATGGAATGCCTTCAAAGGCATCGAAGAAATAGCTAAAAGGACAAAAGAACCTTCGGCTCCGGGCATATCTCTTTGACTCCACCATTTCCCTGCATTAACATACGCCTCAGAGACCTGGGCCCTACGAAAGCAGGATGAGAATGCTATTCGGGTCTCCCAGAGAGGAATCGAAAGAGCTGTGCTTGGAATATCACGCCTTACTCAAGTGAGAGAAGGAATTCGGGGTTCTGACCTCCATTGCTATTCCAGAATCAGGGACGCTGTCTCCTTTGCCAAGTCATTGAAAATCAGATGGGCTGGACATGTTATGCGATTTGGAGACAACCACTGGACTAGAGTCGTTACCGACTGGATCCCACGGGATGTGGAAAGATCACATGACTGCCCACCTACAAGATGGTCAGGCTTCCTTGAAGACCCTGAAGGAACGGTTTGAGGCTCTTCATATTCCTAAATCAACCAGATGCCATTGGGCTATATTGGCACGTGATAGGGTCCAATGGAAATGTTACTGGCGCCTGCTGGAGCAAATCGATGAATAACGGGATTCAAGTGATCAAGTGACAGCCTGGCTCAAGTGACCACTTTTGGTTGCGCAGTTTATCTATAAATGCTGGATTTAGAGGTGACTACAAGAGTATGCCACCCACACGGCAGAGCCTGGCAAGCCTCCCATATCATATTTGATATGCCAAATACCAATAGCAATTATAGACTTCATTCCCATGACCTGATGGAATGGTTTGAGACTCTTTATGTTTCTGGAGCAAGCAGGTGCCCTTGGGCTCTACTAGCATGAGACAGGACATCTGGGTATGTTAGTGGTGCTTGCTCAAGCAAATCAATGATGAACGATCGGGAAGACAGTGATACAGTGATCTGGGCATCTTCTAGCTTGCTTTCTATCCCCTTATCATCTACTTTGTGTCTTCTACTTAATGGACGTAGGAATATAAACAACATTTAGAGATAGAAATACTATAAAAATGGCGATAGTAGATAAATAAAATATATAATTATAATGGGATAAATGCTCCAAGTCATGCACTTCATGACACTGCTATTCTAGATTCAACTTATCCATCAGTACTTTATATCTCTAGTTGGATCATCATGTCAATATTTAGATTAAATCATACACAATGGTTAAAACATGCACATGAGTTACTCTGACATACAACTGTTTTATGCCTGCTAATGCTTTCCTAATGATATCTGAGTTCATGTATACACATAGATGTATATTTGAGTATATTTGAGTATACATATAAGTTATATTTGTGACTACTTGCACCTTTGCATTAAAATGCATACATCTATATGTAAATAAGTATCTCTATATTAAAACAGCATATATAATATGCATTCACTATTTTAATTTAAATGAGAATTCCTGGGAAATATTTTCCAAAATTTAATTACCAAGTCATTTTAATATGAAGATTCCTTCCCTAGGCATTCACTCATCATTGTACCATGTTGTGAAAATAAAATTGATCTACCCTAATGTGACAATGATTATTGACAGATGTATGAATTTATTGACTTTTTTTCACTTGAGGATAAAACGATGATGAACAGTTTAAAGACTGATAGTTTTTTTTTAATCTATCAACAGAGTTTCATCAGAACAATCAGCATAGAATCCTTTGTCATAAAAGTTTAAGCAGTTATTATTTTTTAATCTTGGTGGAACTCAATCTGAGGTGAGGGAGTTTTGTGATGGCATCACTCTGACATACTCTGATGAAAACATAAGAAATGAAAGTTCAGTTCCTCACACTTAAACTTTGCCTACGCAGTCTCAAGTATCCAGATATCTGAAAACATATTATGATTGACTGACATTTTTATTTTTTCAACTAGAAACTCTGGCAGAATGTTGACCCAGCCTTCATCTGTAAAAGCCCCCTTTTTCTGAACTAGAATCTTATTTTAAAATGATTGGCATATCTAGAAATTACACATTTTTTGAAATGTCATTTTACTGAGCTGTGAATTTTTTAAAAACGAATGAAAGAAACTGTCATAAATTTATACACAAATGAGAATAAAATATGAAGGACAGGGAAGAAAGAACTTGAACGGGTAAGTAAGAGTTGGTGGGAGGTAACAGCAGAAAGAGTCATGAAACGCAAGTCCATTGATGGTGTAGAGGTGTGCTTTGTTTATCTAAACCACAGAGCCAACACAACTGTAAGCACCATACCCCAGAGACAATCAGCAAAATTGAATCTGATTTTAAGTTCCTGTGAAGGAGGCAGGTTGTGTGGTGGGAGGAAACATTGGGAAATTGTTGGTGGAATTTATATGGAATAGTTTATGCCTGAAGCTCTCCTTTGAATCTCTTTGTAAATAATAGTGCCATAATTAAGATTTTAAAGCATTCAATAAATATGTGAAAAGATCAACTCTTCCATACTTTCATTAATTTTGAAGAAATTTTAAAATAAGTATAAAACACTCCTATTGCTATTCTGCACTAATTCAATGAATTTCATATTTAGGAAATCTTGGGACAAGTTGAAAAACAAAGTTATTTGGACCCTTTTCTAAATGAAATGAGTTTTACTATAAATTATAGAGAGTAAACTAGTTTATAGTGAAACACATATTAGGTTAGAATATAACTTTCTTGGTAGGAATTTGGTCCATTTACTTTTACCACCACTGAATCTCAATGCTTAGGACTTTTAAACATTTAGTGTTCAATACTTGTGGAGCCAAAAGTGAAAAAATTAAGTATTAGACACAGTAAAACTTGCAACAGTGTCTCTTTAACTGTTTCAATATACAGACACTCATATTTATTTCACAGGATTTCTAAAATCCAGAAAATTAATCATATAAGCAATTACCATGATTTTACTTTTGTTTTGTGTTTTCTTCTCATGTTGAAAGAATAACAAGTGATTAAAGGATAATTGTTATAAAGAAGGAATTTAGATATCCATCTTTCTTAAATTTTAATTTTTTCACATCTAATTGTTTTTCTTGATCAATTAATAATGGGGAGATAGTTTAAAAAAACTATATCTATCTACCTAGCTATCTATCCATCCATATATATATATGTACAGACATATATTTACAACTATATCTATAGATCTATATTTATAGATATAGATCTATAAATCTTTTACATCTATATCTATAGATATATACTTATATCTATATATATATATCTTTAGATATAGATATGTCTATATCTATAGATACGTAGATATAGACATATTTTAGTCACACAGTGTTCCAATACCTATACCTTCACTGTCTGGCACATTTAGATAAAAATCCCAGATATTAACAAGTTGAACAAATCTGATGATTTTTAGCGTGTTCGTTTAACTACTTCTGCCTTAAGACTCCTAATGATCGCTGGTGGTGGAATATACCTACACACATAGACAGAGTGACCGTCAGGAATGGCATGAGGGACTGGCAATCAGAGGGTTTCCACTAGAGCTTTCTGGAATCTTGACACAGTAGGGAAACTGCCCCAAACCAAAATATCTTGTGGTACGTGATCTCATCTGAGAGTTGAAATAAATATAAACGAATTTTTTACAGGTAATTATTCCTGAAGGGTAGAGGGTGTGCTTGCTGCTGCTATTTTATTCTAAGGAGAAAGGCCACCTGGGGTCAGTACTTTTGAAGCCAGAAAGTAACACTGCAGAGGGAAAATTATGAGAAATCCCAAAGTCAAGAACAAAGAAAAATGGTGAGAAAACCCCAAAGGCATGTGAGGAAGGCCAGAAAATTCTTGGATCAGCACTCTGTGTACTTCCCTTCTAGCATTTTATTGTCCTTTCCTTTCTTTTTCTTAATAAAATGTGTCACTGATCTGTCTTGAGCTGCTGAAAATCCATCTCTCTTGGGGAGACAAGAGCTGAAAAAACACAGCAGTCGCCTCTGCACCAGGTAATCCATCTATACACATGCTATAATAAATACACACATGTGTGTACATATATGCATATGTGCAAACATATAATTATTTTAAATTATATCCAAACATGGAATTCCAAAACATAGGTGAAAACTTGTTCTGATATAAGCATATTAATACCATATTGACAAAACTGGAGAAACTATAACCCCAAATACCCACAACAGAAAATTCCTGAATAAAAGGAAAAAGACACTGAATTCTATATGGAGATTACCACAAACTAAAAATAAGGTTAAGAATACCAACAACTAATTACACAGATTTGACTCAGTCAAAATTGTATAACTTTCTCTCCAAAATTGTACATTCTTATTAACCAGGGTCAGGCACCAAAAAGTAAGTTCAAAGTTAAAAACAAAGCAAGTTTTTCTGAGGAGAGACAGAGCTTCTTATCTAGTCTTTTGTCCCACAATCTAACCCTTACTTAGGTATCTTTGTCTATGCTTGTCTATATATAACAAGTTTGTTTCAGCCCAGAGGGAATCACTGGTCTCTCCAGGGTCAGATGTTATCTACCACCTAGCTTTCTAGAAATGTGCTTTCCTTTCTTTTTTTCTCTATCAAAGCCACTTCATTGTACCAAATTTATAGATGGTTACTTTGAGAACCTGAAATCTCCATTTTCTAAATCCTGTGCTTGCAGCTAAATAAAAATGTTTCCCAACTGGCCATTGTCCCTCTCCATTGATTAGCCCTTAGGCAGTAGGGGAAGCAAATCCTTGAGAAAACAGATCAAAGCACGCTTCATTTTACTTTGTTGGGTGATATTTTTAGATGGCTAAGAAAATAATTGCCTAAATATAAAAAATATATAATATTTCTTATCATATAACTTTTATATTATGAAGATTTATGCAACCAAGTTAAAAATAATCATATAAGTCCTTAAATATGTGAAAAACAGAAACAGTCCATGTTAGAATGATGGTGAAATTGTGCAGATCTCTGCTGACTTGGAAAATGGAAAGAGGACATGAATGAGGAAATTTAGATAGCAATAGGATCCTAGGAATTCCAAAGAATTATATATCTCTTGAGATCTTCTAGGAGCAACATATCCCCTGACTGAGAACTGTTTAGGTCATCAGGACATTTAGGAAATCAGGCTTATGGCAATCTGTGGAATTTCAATAAGAAACCACAGAAAAAGCACTGGATTCATAGAATTAGGGTGTAAATCCTATCATACTGAAGGAATAGATAAACAATATGCATATTTCATTTAATAGCCCAACAAAACTTGGATAATGCCCTGTGTTATTGTATAATGAATAGAATGACATCAAATTAAAATCTGACAAAGTTGACAGTTTGAGTTCAAAGACAAAGGAGAAGAAAAGGAAAAAGGTAAAAAGAAACAGAAGGAAGAAGCTCATCAACATAGTTGATAAAGTAACATAATACATATGCTGTCAAGCCAAAGTGCAAAGGTTTTAACTGAACCCACATGTAAGTCCCTGTTACTCTAAAGACACTTATGAGGAAAGGGTTGGTGGCAGCGGTGGGGGAACCAGTTTAGTCATGGCTAGATCCCAAGAAGGTGGTAATCTTGCCGCCCAAAAAGGATTTGATTCCCATATTGGGACAAAGCATTTATACAGAGCTAATTGCAAAATTAAGGTAGAGTAAAAATGTATAGCAGCCACAAAAACTAAGAGCAGTAGGAAGCTGATAATCTGGGAAGTAGGAGAAGAGCAGGAAAGAGACAAAGGACAAGGTGGAAGGAAGTGGAAAGCAAGGAAAATCTGGCAGAGGTGTGAGACTGAGGAGGGCTGCACACAAAGTGGCATTGTATGCCACTGTGTTTAGTTCTTCTTAAACGGGCAGTGAGATGGGTTAGAAAGAGATCCGGGGTGAACATAGTCAAGCTGGTAAGAGTAATTAGTGGCAAGGAAATGATAACTTCCTGCAAACTCTGAAATAATTTATTTAGCAATTTAAACAACTTACATCTCCAAAGTCTGAATGAAAATGCTTGAGAATTTTTCTGCAGGATATGATAATTTGTCTATTTGTAACTGGATTTATTTCAAACTTAAACACAAGATTCTTGAGAATTTTTTTTATGATTAGCGGTAAGGCCAGTAACGAGTGTAAGGTGCTAGGAAAACATAGGTTGAGATGGACTCCCTAACAATATCTATTTATAAAATATTTTGATATTCAGAACCTGATTCATGAAATTTGTGTCAAAAATAAAACAAAGGATAAAACATTTTAGTCAAAAGTTAAAAAGTCATAAAATATTATAACTTCAAGATAAATTATCAGTTCCAGAAAGAAAAGGAAAGACTCAAAATAAAAATATTCACATCAAGGAATATACAGAACAGACAAAGGCAGAAGCAAGAAGGCCTGATTGCAAAGGAAGAGCTGATGTAGTAGACAATTTTGCTCCAGAAATTAAACTGAAACTGGGGAAATTCAACTGATACCTTTGCAAGTATGAATGAATGTACCTCTACAAGTATGAACTATTAACTAGTGATCATTGTGAATTAAATGCAACGAATAATTAAAATTTAAAATCCATGCATAAAGTTTAAATAAAATAATCTCAATATCAGATGGCCATTCATTTAAGAAAAAGTCATAGAAAAAATGAGCACCTTAAAGTGAATATGAAATCTGATTATTGGATATATCAATTTTCAAGTAAATATAAAAATATAACTTATAAATAATGGAATTGACAGTAAGCTAGAAATACAAACTCTATATATAAGATATAAGTATAGCAAATACTCAATAATCATATAAAATATTTCAGTGCCTTGATTTTCTACTGTTTAGAAGCAGTTTCAGTGCCAGAGAAATAGTTCAACAAGCAAAGTGGTAATTTGTATGCTGCAGGTCTGGTTTCAATCTCTGGTACTAAACAGTTCCATGAATGCTATCTGGAGAACCGTGGTGGACCAGCGGGTTTGGTTACAAAACAGAATGAGCAAAGTAAAGCAGAGCAGAGCAGAGCAGAGCAGAGCAAAGCAGAGCAGAGCAGAGTAAAACAAGGCAAAAAAGAACAAAATAAGGCTTTTAAACCTTAACAAGCATTAGAATATGCAACATATTCAAACATTTAAGAGTGTTGTGTATTGTATAACATAAATGAGTCACAAGAACCCACATTATGTCAATGTAGAGATTTAATAATATTTTTTAAATATAGAAATTTAAGACAAATATTATTTTATAAACAAATGACATAAATTTTAATGATTTAGTTGAGTTTATGATAAGATTCATAATCTTTTCAAAAGATTATGTCCTACCCACTGTACTGTCTATCAAGGACCAAGAAAGGGAGAATTATACAGTTTGAAAGGGAGCTAGACAAAAATCAAAGAATGAAACATAGATTGTTTAGGCAAGCAACTCAGGGAGGATGAAATAGTAGAGGTAGTACCTTACTATGAAATTTATCCTACTGTCATTGACAAGGTACATTCCTGGTTTGTTTGTTCAAATTTATTTAATTTTTAGTAGAAATTGCAATTAGTTAGGTATTCAGACTTGATATATTTGGTATAAATCATACCATTTTGAGTCTCTTCCATGGGTTTATGGGTTAGCTAAGGAAATTTTAAGACCATGTGAGAAGAAATTTATTACAGAGATTTGATTATGCAATGAATGGAAGAACAGGCTAGTCAACAAATAGAGAAACAAAAAAATAACAATCAGTGAGTTCTCAAAATAAGGTTTAAAAATTCATCTTAGCAGATCCCAAGGGAAAGAGACACTCTGCAAATGCTAGAATTTTCACATCATGCTTTGGCATTTGAGAGAAGATGCCACAACGTCAGAGGTACTGCCCGTGGCATAGATATTAAAGGATAAGCATCCTAACTTTATTTTTATCTGTATCTCTCTCTGAAACCACCTGCTATTGTCTGAAACATGGATGACAGAAGCTGATGCTGTAATTGGAGAAACAGCTCTTAGAAGTCATTCCACATGACAGACCTTGTACACCATGGAAAGGGTCAGAAGGCCCTGAGGATTAAATACTTAGAAAGCCGCTAGCTATTTTCATGACAAAAATATCTCATATCTTGCAAGATACTGTTTTAGTCAGCATCTGGCAGTAATATGCAACATTTTCACCAGGAAAAAAATCTAGTTTCTTAAATGTCAGGGAACATAAATCTTCACTGAGAGCTCAGTTGTACAGTAAAACAAAATACAATGTCTTTAGCTGTCATATATGTGTCATGACTTTTGCTTTCCTGCTTTACTTATATGGAAGTGAAACATGAAATTCTATACCTCACAAAAGAGCTCTTAAATATTTGATAGCTGCTCAGATGTTGACTATGCTAACTATAAGAGCTAACGATGATTTTAGTCAACTAGACATTTTGTTGTATTTTTTGTTTGATTTGCATTACTAAAATTCCCGATTTCCATCATTTCAGTGTTAAATTATTATGTAAATTTTTCTGTGAGGAATCTGACAAATTCCATCAAGTGTTTCAAGAGGAAATATCATGCTCTTAAAACTCATGAAAAAGAAAATGGGACCTGAAATCTCAGGAATATGCAGTTGATAAGGTTTTTTTTTAACTATTTTTTTTTGCTTTTTGGGTCACCCGCGATGCTCAGGGGTTACTCTGGCTCTGCACTCAGGAATTACTCTGGCGTTGCTCAGGGGACCATATGGGATGCCGGGATCGAACCCGGGCGGCATGGGCCGGCCGCCTGCAAGGCAAACGCCCTACCCGCTGGGCTATGGCTCCGGCCCGATAAATTTTTTTTTTTTTTTTAAATCAGATACCAAAGAAGTTGTGAGAATTATAACATCATTCAAATGAATAGAGGGAAAAAAAGTCACTTTGACAATTCACAATATAATAATTTGTTCATTAGTTCTCAAGAAATGATAGCCAATAATATTCTTTTGAAGACATGTTGGGTGGCCAGAGACGTTCTCTACCAGGCTCTATGGCACGATCATTAAAGTCTGTAGAGGAAATGATCCCACCAGGAAATGACTTGGGAACTCCATCATAAAAACCTTCTAGAGCTATTGTCAAAATCATCACTAATCTCTACTACCAACTGTGAAGACAAAACATACTCTGTCAGGGAAGATAGGACTATTTTCCAAGTGTCATATTCACAATGATGTTTCTTTCTAAAGAATAAGCATAAAATTCTCGTCCTTTTATTTATGATTCATCATTGTTTGAACCTAGTCACATCTTTATTTCTTACTGTGCTTCATGAAAGTTAACAGTGAAAAGCATTGTTACCTCTATGCATGAGGCAGTATTCCTTTCCATTTTTCTACAATTTTCCTCATTTATTTCACCATTTCAAAAATCAATCTTAAACACTCAGTTGAAAATGGATTTAAACTAGAAAATTGATTTGCTAAGTTTTCTTCCAGACCAAACCTAAAATGTAGACTTCTTATTTTTGTGATATTTTATTATGCCACTGTGAGAATACAATTACAAGGATGTTCATGTTTCGGTTTCAGTTATACAGTGTTCTAGCACCCATCCCTCCATCAGTGCCCATTTCCCACTGCCAATGTCCCCAATTCTCTCCCCTCTCCCCTAGCATGCCTCTATGGCAGGTTCTTTATTTCTTTTCTCTCTTTCTCTCTCCTTCTTTCTTTCTCTCTCTCTCACTTTGTCTCTCTCTCAATCTCTTATACATTGTGGCTTGCAATGCATACATTTAGAGGCCATCATATGTATCTCTTTGCCTATATTCAATGCTCAGTTATAAGTTGATATTATCATATTCAATGACTATTAGCACACTGTTCCCTTCTCTGTCTTACCTAACCTCTGACTCCCACACACTTGTGGTTGATTCAACTTATTGACAAGACCAACTAATTCACGTTATTTTACTTTTATATTCCACAAATAAGATTTTATTTTTATATCGCACAAATAAGACCAAGATGACTGCCCTCCAACGTCCTGATGGATCTATCACATCTTCCAGAAAGGCAATGGAGAACATTATCCATGACTTCTAGTCAGATCTCTTTGATGGCCACGTCCACCTGCACACATAATTCCGCAGGATGGATATGTCGTTCCCAACGTTTTCCCTTCTGAAATCCAACATGCCATTTTGTCAGTAAAGAAGGGGAACAGCACCAGGCCCAGAAAAAGTCAGACCTGAACACCTGAAGAATCTGCCTTCAGTACTCATCAATACACTGCCTCAGCTCTTTGGCGCTACCTGTCCGAATGCAAGGTGCCCTCCCAATGGAAAACCCGCAAGATAGTTCTACTGTTCAAGAAGGGAGACATCCACAACATTGGCAACTATAGCCCCAGATGCCTGTTGTCTATCATCTACAAGCTGTTCACTCAAGTCATCCTGAACAGGATTGGCAGAACATTAGAAGAAGGGCAACCATGCGAGCAAGCTGGCTTTCGGAAAGGATTCAGCACAATCGACCATATTCACATGATAACCAAGCTCATTGAAGTGTGTAGGGAGTTCAGGATGCCACTCTGTCCCACCTTCATTGATTTAAAGAAAGCCTTTGATTCTGTGGAGACTAAAGTGGTTATCAAAGCCCTAGCCAAACAGGGCATTCAAACCCAATACATCAAGATCCTTCGTGAGCTGTATTACGGATTCAACACCAGGATCTCACCATTCTACAAAGAAGTGATCATCAATGTCAAAAGAGGGGTTCGGCAGGGTGATACCATTTCACCAAAACTCTTCAGGGGTCAGAGCGATAGCCCAGCGGGTAGGGAGTTTGCCTTGCATGCGGCAGGTCTGTGCTGGCCCAGGTTCAATCCCCGGCATCCCATATGGTCCCCCGAGCACTGCCAGGAGTAATTCCTGAGTGCAGAGAAAGGAGTAACCCCTGAGCATCACCGGGTGTGACCCAGAAAGCAAAATAAATAAATAAATAAATAAATAAATAAAAAATAAAAACCTCTTCAGTGCCACCCTTGAGAACATCATGCACAATTAGAATGGGGCAGAATGGGAGTGAAGATAGACTGTTCGCAAATATACCACCTCCGCTTTGCTGATGACATCGTTCTAATAATACCAAACATTAGCCACGTGGCACAAATGCTGGCTGACTTTGACTGAGAATGTGGAAAGATAGGTCTACAGCTGAATCTCAGCAAAACTATGTTCATGAAAAATGAACTAGTTCCAGAGGTCCCATTCACTCTCAATGGAACAAACATCTCTGAATGCAGCAGTTATGTGTACCTAGGTAGAGAAATCAACATGAATGACCTAAAACCTGAGCTGCACAGGAGGAAGAGAGCAGCATAGAATGCCTTCAAAAGCATCGAAGAAATAGATAAAAAGACAAAGAACCTCCAGCTCCAGGCACATCTCTTCAACTCCACCATTCTCCCTGCATTAACATACGCCTCAGAGACCTCGGCCCTACAAAAGCAGGATGAGAATGCTCTTCGGTCTCGCAAAGAGGAATCGAAAGAGCTATGCTTGGAATATCACGCTTCACTCAAGTGAAAGAAGGAATCCGGAGCTCTGACCTCTGTAGCTGTTCCAGAGTCAGGGACGCTGTCTCGTTTGCCAAGGCATCGAAAATCATATGGGCTGGACATGTAATGTGATTTGGAGACAATTGCTGGACTAGAGCAGTTACCAACTGGATCCCACCTGATGTCAAAAGATCACGTGGCCACCCACCTACAAGATGGTCAGACTTCTTCGTCAAGACCCTGAATGAACGGTTTGAGGCTCTTTGTATCCCTGAAGCAATCAGATGCCATTGGGCTATGCTGGCACGTGATAGGGTCCAATGGAAATATTGCTGGCGCCGGCTCGAGCAAATCAACAAATAATGGAATGTCAAGTGATCAAGTGATCCCACAAATAAATCCAGTCATTCTATATCTGTCTTTTTCCTTTTGACTTATTTCACTAATCACGATCCCTCTCCATATCGATCTATTTATAGGCAAATTTCATAACTTTGTTTTTCCTAATTGCTGCATAGTATTCCAATGTGTACATGTACCAAAGTTTCTTTATCCAGTCATTTGTGCTCAGGCACTCTGGTTGTTTCAGATTCTGGCTATTGTGAATAGTGCTGCTATGAAAATAATAGTGAAAATGGTGTTTCTGCTGTGTGTTTTTGACTTCCCAGGGCCTTTGCCCAGGCGTGATATTGCTGGGTCAAATGGGAGCTCAATTTCTAGTTTTTGAAGGAAGGTCCATATTGTTTTCCAAAAAGGCTATACCTGTCAACATTCCCACCAACAGTGGATGAGAGTCCCTTTCTCCCTGCATCCATGCCTGCACCAGTTGTTCTTGCTCTTTTGGATGTGTGCCAGTCTCTGTGGTGTGTGATGCTGCCTCTAAAATGTAGACTTCTTAAAAAATGTATTCTTAATTTATCCTGACTTTGGTGCACTAACTTTATCATATTCCTACCTAATTTAATTGGAACTCAGCATATGCTACACTATTACAAGTAAATGGTACTAGGACATATTTCCTTGAAATGCAGTAAAGCCCTAATTTTGGCAAGATAGATATTGCTTAAGAGAAAAAACTGTCTTTGTCTCTCTCTCTCTTTGTTTTTCTTAAAGAAGTATGGTACAACAAATTTCCAATGCTTACTTGAAGATACATGTCATTTTATTAATAGAACCTTAAATCTATGAATTAAATTTAATTTCGGGAGGTGGAAGTGATAGTATAGTTGGCAGGGTGTTTAATGACCCAGATTCAATAATCAGCAACCCAAATACATCTCATATACCCTAAGCATCATGATGTGACCCCAAAAAAATAAAAAAATTCCTTTACATTGTAAAATTACAAAATTAAAATAATCAATTGAAATAACTAATAATAGTTTTGATATTCTTTATTTGGGACAAAACAATGCATGTAGTTAGAAAGCACATTGTTTTATAAACAGTGGAATTTAGAACAGATTTATAGAGCATTGCAAGAGACAACAGAGGGAAAAGACATGTCAAAGGATTAATGCACTTGTCTTGTATGTGATTTCAGTTAGAGCACCTGTAGTTCCTATAGGTTCCTAAAGTATCCAGGAATAAACTCAATGCAGAGTCTAGAGAAAACACTGAACACCATGGTTATGGCTGACTCAATCCCCTAACCCCTAAAAATAAGATAAAGGTCATGGTTGACTGCAAAGTATAGAGTACTCTTTATTTCATTTTGAGTGGCTGTATGCGACAGAAATTAGGGACTAATCCTTCCCTATGTGCTCATCTGTCACTTCTGAGGATACCCAAGGAATCATGCCATGCCGGGTTCACACTAGGTATCCCACAGACAATGCAAACACTTTGTCTATAAATTTCTCTTTGTTATTAAAAGTTGTGATTGGAGCTTTTTTTAAAATTTATTTCATTTTAGGTTACCTAGACTATACCTAATTTGCTCAGGGTTTGTTAATGACTGTGCTCAGGAATCACATAGGGAAGAACTGAGGAACCAATCTTGTGTCAGGAATTGAACCAGGTAACTTACCTGCTATATTCACTCTATGGCCCTGGGGTTTCTCATAAGGCTAGTAACTTCTGTTTCCTAGAGCTAGGTAAGCAAGTTATTGCTGGGATGGAAGATTATTGCTGGTGAAAGTTAGGTATCCTTAACAGATGCTTGTTCCTGAGAAAAAAGCTGCCACATGTAGACTTTTTACAGAGAAAGGGATGTGGTCAACACCTATTTTTGTGTGTCTCAATATATTTATTATCTCACTGTTATGGCCTGTCTTATAATTGCAAGAGAGTTGCACATCATTGACAGTGCACCTACTCTAAGTATTTTACTTCTTACTATTTGTAGCCACAAAGGTTGTAAGTTTATTCACCTATTGATGCTCACCATTTTCCACATCCAGACTTCCCTCTCGTCACAACTCCACTCAGCAGACCAGACTATCACAGCCCGGATCATGGACACCCACCCTGCAGCAGTTTTTTTTTGTCAATCCGGCCCAGGTATGCTGAACCAGAGACTCTCAGACATGGGGCAGAGCTGCAACTTGCTCTCCATGTGCCCAGACGCTCATGAGGCGCCTGGGAGGCATGGCGAAGTTCTAGCCCTGGCCCGCCACCCCAGCAGAGCCTCACAACAAGCCAGACGATCCCCAATACTCCATGGGGACCGCCATTTTCCACATCCGACTTCCCTCTCATCACAACTCCACCCAGCAGACCAGACTATTACAGCCTGGCTCGCGCAGCTGCTAGTGGCCACGCCGGTTCATCAATAAATGCTTTCATTAGAGGTGACTACAAGAGTATGCCACCCGCACAGCAAGCCTGGCAAGCTGCTTGTGTTGTATTTGATATGTCAAATACCAGTAACATTTATATTAGCTCATTCCCATGACCTAATTTAATGGTTTGAGGCTCTTTATGTTCCTGGAGCAAGCAGATGCCTTTGGGTTCTACTACCATGAGACAGGACATATGGAGATATTACTGGTGCCCGCTCTAGCAAATAGATGATGAACGGGAAGATCGTGATCGTGATTGATGCTCGGAAATATATACATAATATATATAAAGCACTAGATTTTCTGACTTCATGTGAAATTCTGGACATACTGTGCAGTGTAAATAATTACAGTTTATTTTAAAATTAATTACAAACAAAAATGTATCTGTGTTAGCAATATTTGTTTTATTGATTTGTTCCATAGACAGTAAATCATTATTACAGCATTTACCTTTATGTACTGAGTTCAGGTAATATAGTAAGATTCTGTGCAAGGAAGATAAAAATCTTTTCCTTTGATCCTTTTTATCCAAAATTGTCCTGTTGACAATGAATACTTAAGACATCTCCAAAGAGCAAAAACAGTGTGGTATCATGTATTACACAACAGGATAATGAGAAATCTCCCGTTTCTAGTATGAAAGTAATGGCAAAAATGGAAAGAGAAACATCAGCTTCTGATGTATTTGAAGATAAATGACAGATGTGTAAGATGGGTATTAGTGAGATATAAAAATATCAAATGTTTTCTTTGTGTTAAATTCTAGGTCACTTCACATCCTTTCTATCATATAAAATCACAACTCTCCAGCCTACAATGTGTAATCTCTACCCTTTACTTTATGGCTTATTCCATATCTTAGAGATTTACCTACATCTCTTCCCAAGACATGAACTCTAGGCACTTTTGCCCTCTGAAGAAGCCTGTTTTCTCTTATTCTCTCCTTATATTTCTCAAAGTAAAACTATTTTACTTCAAACATAGAATTTTAACAACTCAGTAAATTAATGAATTAATACTAACAATAGACATTTATATATAGGGTTATTAATATTTATATTGATGATGAATACTAGAAATAGACATATATATTGTAGTAATATTAATATTATTAGTAATATTAATACTGACAACAGATATTTATCTATATTTAAACATTGAGTATAACTTTGACTGAAAGTTGCTAAACTTTGTAATGATTTTTTTAATATTTTTGGAGGGAGGGGCATGATGGAGCACAATGGCAGTGTTCAGGACTTACACTGGCTCTTAATTTAGGGAATACTCCTGGCAAGCACAGAAGAACAGAAGGGGTTAACCCGGGTTGGCCCTGGCTTAAGGGGCCTTAACTTATGTTCAGGGTAAGTGCCTTACCTGCTGTGCTATCTCCCTGGCACTGAAAGTTGTTCTTTTTCTTTTTTGGGTCACACCCGGCAATGGTCAGGGGGTTACTCCTGGCTCTGCAGTCAGGAATTGCATCTGGCGGTGCTTGGGAGACCATATGGGATGCCGGAGATCCAACCCCATAGGCCACATGCAAGGCAAATGCTGTACCCACCATACTCCCACTCCAGCCTCCTGAAAGTTGCTCTTTTTTTAAGCTATAACATCCAATGCCCACAGAAAATGTGAAAATGTAGGAGAATAAATTTTTTAGCTTGTCTGTGTTTGTTTCCTGCCCTATAGGTGTCCCTGCCCCTCTAGGTGTTTCTGCCCCTTTAGGTGTTGCAGGTGTGGCTGTGGTGCCCAACTGCATCAGCAGGTGACAGGCAGGAGACAGGCTTGTCTACTCCCAGGGCTCTGCCCCGTGGACCCTGGGTTATTGATGGTCTGACATAGGAAAAGACTGGGTCCCCTGGCATGAGCCCAGAGCCACAGCTGAGCCTGGCAAATTACCCGTGGTGTACTCGATATGCCAAAAACAGTAACAATAATGGACCTCCTTCCCAAGGAATAGAGACGTTACTGGTGCCCACTCAAGCAAATCGATGAAAAAGGAGAACACAAGTGACAAGTGTTTGTTTGGTGGCAGAATGTTCCAAGGTAGTACTGAGATGACCTGGGGGCTAATCCTTATCATTCTTGGCCACATGGATAAGGAAATGTAGTGATAGAGCATCAAGGTACTTCATGGGCCACCTCAGTAGAGGACAGGGACTTGCAGGGCATTATTCAATGATGCTCACAGACTGTGTGGGTCCAGGAATCTGACCAGTCTGGTACATTCAGGACTTTTGCACTAAATCCTGTATTATCTGCCTGGATTGTCTGAAGAGATTTAAGCATGTATATAGTTACAGATTAGATAATGTCTTAATTCCCACATATTTTCCCTAATTTTCGATGAGTCTTCCTTATAACTCCAAAAAATTAAGTATACATACCATCACCCTTGCTCCAGAAAATATTCAATAATTCCTATTGCTCCATTTCCACAAGTTATTCTTTCTTTTAATTCAATGTTTATTATGAAACCTGTTAGGGAAAAGTTTAGGAACTATAATAAAGTTGAGTCTTATGATAAAACTCATTAGTGTTATTTAAATTCCCCTAGCTATATACATAAATAAATCTACATGTATATATAATATGCCTGGTATAGTATATATATATATATATATATATATATATAAGGTATAGTATATATATATATATATACATATATATGTATATATATGTATCATACTGTTTTTCAATTTGTCTTCCTTGTAACTCAAAAACTCATGCATACTTGGGCGGAGCCATAGCCCAGCGGGTAGGGCGTTTGCCTTGCACGCTGGCTGGCCCATGCCGGCTCGGGTTCGATCCCAGGCATCCCACCTCCAGGAGTAATTCCTGGATACTGAGCCAGGAGTAACCCCTGAGCATTGCCGGGTGTGACCCAAAAAGCAAAAAAAAAAAAAAAACCAAAAAAAAACAAAACCTCATGCATACATATCATTACCTGTGTTCTAGAAATAGATATAATATATTTTTGTATTTTATATGTAATTAATTTATATATAAAACACACATTTATAATATATATAACATATCATTTACTTATATTTTATGAACATATGTGCATATATGTATATAACAAGAGTTAATTATTCTTGCTTCTTGAAACTTAAAATTATGAGATAAACAAATAAAATGAAAAAGAATTTAAATATAAATCTTACCTAAGGGCTCTCTCCCTTATGGTGGGGAGAAAAATGTTTGCAAAGAACAGAAACATTCCAAAACATATCTAGTATGGAGTCCTGTGTTTGTTCATTCAGAACTAAGGATAGTATGGGGAAAGCGGTCATTTTCTTAGGCATTCCACCATTAAGGGAGGGGGGGGGGTATGTAAGGCATTCCACTACTAAAAGGGAGAAAAAAAATTGTAAATATTCCGTCCTAAGTGAAAGAATAAGTGAAGAAAATTCATTATGCCTGCAGGACCACCATTTTACTTCCTCATAACTGGGTTTTTAGTCAGTGTATGGCATTTGAAGACAAAATTTTACATCATGTCGTAGAGAAACACATGCAAGACAGCTCCTACCCTGTGCTTGCTTCTTGAAAACCCAGGGATAACCTGACTTTCCCCCCCTATGCTTCTTTTCAGAGAATCACTTTCTAAGTCAGATTCTTTATAGAAACAGATGTGTTATAATGTGCACAGATACAGTATATAAAGTGCAGCAATTCACAGAACATTTACAAAACAACTTACTCTTTATTTTCTCTGTCTTTTTTGTTTGCTTATTTGTTCACTGAAGCAATGTAGCATTTTCTTTAAAAAAAATAGGAAAATGTGAGGGCAAAAAGGAGATAGAAATGATGTCTTCAAGATAGAACATGGAATTCTTTAGAGTTGAAAAGTCCAAAGGGTTTTCTTCAATGATTCTCTGTGCCTGGAGTCTGTGGTCCAAGAAGAAAGAACAGCAAATACCAACAAGTCAATAGAAATGAGTGTGATACATATGAAGGCATGAAGCAGTCTTCCCTAGGTATGTGAAGCCCAGTTTTATTATCACACAGTCCCCGGAAGTAGGGTTGCTCGAGTGATCATCACAAAGTAAACTTAAAGACACCATCTTTAAAAAAGAGTAGTACATTTTTTTTGAGGCTAGAATATATTTTCCTACCCCTTTTTTGTGTAAGGATAGACTGTTCCAGTAAAAGTGACATATACTGGAGGGCTAAATTATTTATTTACCCAGGTATTTTGTTAATTCATACATATATCTAGACTCAGGGGCAATCAAGAATCAGGAACACTGTCTCATTTGCCAATGCATCAAAAATTAGATGGGCTGGACAGGTAATAAGACTTGGAGATCACCGTGGACTAGATCTATTACTGACTGGATCCCACAAAATGTCAAAAAAAATCACGTGGCCCCCCCACCTACAAAATGGTCAGATTTCTTCGTCAAGACCCTGAATGAACAATTTGAGGCTCTTGGTATTCCTGGAGCAAGCAGATGTCATTGGCTACAATGGCAAGTGACAGGAGCAAATGGAAACATTACTGGCACCCGCTCGAGCAAATCTACATAACAGGATGTCAAGTGATAAAGTGATCAAGTGATACATATATATTCACTGGAACACTATTATAAGCACTTGATATATGGAAATAAGCATATTTATATAAAGCAATTTTCATGCAAAAATATAGCAAACATCTCTAATCATGTAAATCAGAATATCTATAGTAATAATAGTAAACAATGAACTGAGTAACTGCAAAACGAGAAATTGACAGGATTTGAAGTCAGGAACAGAGCTAAAGTAGCTTGAAATGCTTCCAGGTTTTACTAACGCAAATTCAGTTTTACTCAACATGATTTTAAATGGCACCATTAAAGTAATATTTCCCTGGCCAGAGAGATCCTTGTTTGCTGTGTGTGTGGCTGAACTGTGTCTGATTTTCCACACTTCCTTGTCCTGTTATCCTCTCCAGGAGTCATCCCTAAGCACAGAGTTAGGAGTAAACCCTGAGTACAACTAAATGTGACTCCAAAAAAAAAAATAAATAGAATAATATCTTCCCTGTAATTCAATATTCCAGTCACTATTATTGCCATGGGGGAAAAGATCAACACTATTAACTTTATTTTTATATATTTATACTCTCACTTTTGTCTTCCCTAAAAAAATACTTTAGTATCTTTTATTCCTCATGCTCTGATATTTACAAAAAAACAGATTTTGTTTTTATTCATGTGTCAGTAGCATTTTCTTTGAAAACCTAAGGTGCTTTCAAAGAAGTGATTTTTATTTTATAAGTTTATGAAATTACCATTCCTTTCTTTATTCATTCTGTCAGTCAAGTGTCAAATATGTTTTACTTTACTTCTTTATGTTTTTGTCTCCTAATTGCTATCATATTTCCCTAATATGCAGAATTCTAATTGCATATTTAATTTTGTTATACTATACTGTGGCTTAACTTTCTAAAGGAAAGTTATCTAAAGGAATTTATCTAAAGGATAAATTCATACTTATTTAGTGATTATTCTTTATATGGTATCCTTTTCTTATTTAGTGGTTTCAGTATCTTTAAATATAAGCATATTGATCAAAGTTTTATTTTTTTTTTATTTTGTCTTTGAAGGTGTCCTCCATATGGCTTTGTTTTCTGTTTTGCAATGATCTTCATAGAATGATTGATGACCAATATTTAAAAAAAAAGAATAAGTCCAACAATTGAAAATTGCTGTTTAGGATACAGAAACTCATTTATTACTGACAAAAAATATAAAATGGTAGTTGTTATAAATAGAGTTGTTAGTTTTCTACATGTAAAGATAGATAAACTTTACATGCAACCCTACCATTTTCCCCTGACATTTTACTCAATTTTTTTAGAATATTTGCTATACTAAATCAGAAACACAATTAAAGGAATTTTATTAAGAATGATTTAGAATAGGCCAACATTCTTTTAAATCAGTGAATGAATAAATTGTGGTGCACCCATGTGTTGAAATACTACTCACAAGTAACAAGCTAACAAGGAATGCAATGATATGGAGAAATCTATAGTTAAGTGAAAGAAAGCAATGTTAAAAGGTATGAATCAAACTACATGCTAAACTTACTAAGATGAGAAACACATTGCTCTTTATCAAAATATCAGAAAAAGGAGGAACTTGACTTGAAGTGAAGGACTAGAGTGTTTTAGGACAGGAGCACTCATTTTATAAAATATTGTGATGGAGAACACATGTACCTATGCATAGCCTTAACAATTTTGCATGTTGAGAGAATGTTCAGGTAGTAAAACTGTTAAATAGGCAGGATAAATAGAATAGGGATTAAGGTGCTTTCCTTACACATGAGCCTTTGGCCCAGACCTTGGTTTGGTCCCTGGCATTACATATGGTCCTCTGAGCACTGTCTGAAATGATACTGAGCATAGTTTGGTGTAGTTCAAAAACAAATATAAAATTTTAATTACTTAAAAACTTGAGGGATTTCCGGGAGTGAGCGAGTGATAGAGAATGTAGGGGGAAAGGTCCTATCTTGCATGTAACTGATCCTGATTTTGTTTCTGGTACCACATAACATCCTGGATGCACGGTCAGGTCACTCCTGGCACAGAGCCCATAACAGCCATTGAGCATCTCTGTGTGTGCATCATCAAAACCAAAGAATTTCATGTTTTGCACATACAGTGAATAACTAAAAGTATTGTGAGGAAACTGTTTCAGATGTAAGTATCTTAATAAATGACTAAGGCTTACAAGAATGTAAAAAAGGAACTGAACATAATCCCCATACTAGGGCTTTCAGAGTTGGTTTGCACAGTCTTAAATACGAATGTTTTTAACCACCAAATATGCATGAAAGTATAAAAACAGACATACACTGTGTATGGTGGAAGCCACATTTTTGCTACTGAGCCATAGATTTCATATGGGCGAGAAGTGAAGATTTGAATTCTGAAGTAGTGATTTAATAGATTTGAAGAGAAAAGAACTCTTATTTTGATTAATACAGACACCAATAGTTGCATATAGAAATTTTTATACACATGCATTTTAATGGAGAAGTCATTCAGTAGTAAGCATGCCAACAAAAAGAAGCATATCATCATCAGGAAGAAAATTATCTGCTTTGTGAAGTAGTGGATGTTAATCTTGTTGATGATCTTTCCACAATACATACATAGATGAAATCATTATATATTATGACAGAAACTAGTAGGTTTCAAATCAATTAGACTTTATTAAATGCTATCTCTTCAGCAGCCTGAGTCTTTTCACAGCTTGATATCCTTTCACCCCATGTCCAAGAGGAAAAAAAATCTCTTCTATAATGTCTGTTTTCTGCATAAACTTTCACTTGTCCCATCTGATAAACCTCATTCTGAACAGTCACTTCTAATTCCTGAAACTCTGTGACAGAATGACTTGTTCATTTTGGTTTCTCTTTCAGTGTTATGGGATATCCTTGTCAGTTATTCGTTCATTTCTTTTTTTATTTTAAAATTTTCATTATATTCATTTCCTGTAGTATTTTTATGACTTTTGATTTTTCTTATCTGCATATGGTGTTTATTCACCACGAACTTAAAAACGAAATAAATTTAACTGTCAGTTCTTAGGTTTATTTTTAAATTTTCAATATGCATTAGGTTTAAATAAACATTAACTGTGTTTTACTTGGCATGAGTTTAGTTTCTTTTGCCAAGTAATCTATTTTTTCATAAGTTTATTGAAGAAAATATTTTCATTCATCCAACAAATATTTA
>JAJIBD010039003.1:0-51625 GCA_021461705.1 Cryptotis parvus | reverse complement strand
ACCCAGTCGACGGAATGGGAAAGAATATTCACCCAATACCCATCTGATAAGGGGTTAATATCCAGGATATATCAGGCACTGGTACAGCTATATAAAAAAAACAGCCAACCCCATTAGAAAATGGGGAGAGGAGATGAACAGAAACTTTGACAAGGAAGAAATCCGAATGGCCAAAAGGCATATGAAAAAATGCTCATCATCACTAATCATCAGAGAGATGCAAATCAAAACAACAATGAGATATCACCTCACACCACAGAGAATGGCCCATATCCAAAAGGGTAAAAGCAACAAGTGCTGGCGTGGATGTGGGGAAAAGGGGACTCTCATACACTGTTGGTGGGAATGTCGACTTGTACAACCTTTCTGGAAAACAATATGGACATTCCTCCAAAGACTAGAAATTGAGCTCCCCTTTGACCCAGCCATACCGCCTCCTGGGAATATACCCTGGAAAGCCAAAACGCACAGCGGAAACACACAATCCGCACTTTTATTTTCATAGCAGCACTGTTCACAATAGCCAAAACCTGGAAACAACCAGTATGCCCGAGAACTGATGACTGGATAAAGAAACTGTGGTACATCTACACGATGGAATACTATGCAGCTGTCAGAAAAAATGAAGTTATGAAATTTTGCTATAAATGGATGGATATGGAAAGAATCATGTTGAGTGAAATTAGTCAGAAGGAAAGGGAGAGACATAGAATGACTGCATTTATTTGCATGGCATAAATATACTAGGTGATCTTACCAAAAGTGGAAATTACCACAAGCGTGTGGGAGTCAGGAGGTTGGTTTAGATAGAGAAAGGAACATGAGTGAATAAATGTCTAAAGTTCTGATGCTAACATAGAACTGGAGCATTAAGGACAGACAAAAAATACAAATGATGGCTTCTAAGTGTAGTGTAGTGCAACCCACAATGTGTGGGAGAAGGAGAGAGAGAGAGAGGGAGAGGAGAGGAGATAAAGAACCTGCCATTTAGGCGGATGTGGGAGGGGGAGGGAATTGGGGGACATGGGTGGTGGCTGAGGGGCACTGGTGGAGGGCGGGTGCTGGAACACTGTGTGACCGAAACCCCCAAGCGTGAGCAACTTTGTAATTGTATATCTCACGGTGGTATAATAAAATGTTTAAAAAAAAAAAAAAAAAAAAAAAAAAAAAAAAAAAGAAATTGTCTGAACTCTGATAACCCTTTGATGAGGCCATTTTTGTAGTAAAGAACTAATTTCAATTCATTATCTCTTGGTTAGTTTCTTTTGTTGTTGTTATTGCTGTTGTTGTTTCTTAATGGGGAGGTGTGTGATGGGGATACACCTGGCAGTGTTGGAAGGACCATGCAGTGCCTGAAGGACCATTGCAGTGTGGCCATTCTGCCTGCAAAACATGTGCTTTGAGCCATTTCCCAGTCCCAATAAGGAATTGTCTTCATGTTACAAATATTTCCCACCTTTCCCTCACCCAGGGCCATCTCTCAGGGCCATCTCTCAACACTCTGTGCCTCTGGTTCAGGCAGCCCCATCAGCTTTTGTACCATTCTGACCATCATGCCTCAGAGAATTCCCCAAGTGGACCATTTCTCAACATTTTTTATTCTTTACTTTTATTTATTTTTACAATTTTTATTTTTGCTTTTAAGGTCACACCCGGTGATCCTCAGGCGTTACTCTTGGCTCTGCACTTGGGAATTACTCTTGGTGGTGCTTGGAGGACCATATGAGATGCCGGGGATGGAACCCAGGTTAGCTGTGTGCAAGGCAAATGCCCTGCCCTACCTGCTGTGCTATCACTCCAACCCCTGTAGAGTAGGAGATTTCAAGTATGCCAAGCCTAATATGTCTTTGGCAAATATATCATTTCATGGGAGGAGCGCTTGGAACAGAATGGAAATTATCTCTGAGAAAGATACTTATATGCAAACATCTCCCTGTATGGTGTCTCCATACGATAAAGTACCTCCTATCTCCCTAGTTGGAGAAGGAAGAACTTAAATATGCACATCCTTGTTTTTTCATGCTTTCCTTGGTAACTCCCTGACTCCCTTTTTCTTTTTTTTTGGGGGGGTGGGATTTGGGGTCACACCTGGCAGTGTTCATTGGTTATTCCTGGCTCTGTGCTCCTGGTGGTGTTCGGGGACCATATCTGATGCTGGGGACCAAACTCAGGTTGGCTGTGTGAAAGGAAAAAATGCCCTGCCCACTATACGGTTGCTCTGGTCTGACTTCTTTTTTTTCTTACTGTCCTAATTATGTCCTTTAAATATGGTGTTTACCTATGACAAAAGATAACTGTAAATGATCACTCTGGATAAGAACTGCTTGCTCAAAGTAGGCAAAGGAACAAACACAATAACCTCTCAGTGTCTGTATTGCAAACCATGATGCCCAAAGGAGAGGGAGGGAGAAAGAAGGAAAGTGCCTGCCATAGAGTCAGTGGTGGTGTTGGGGTGGGATGAGCAACAGGAGGGAAAAAGGGCACATTGGTGGTGGGAGTGTGCACTGGTGGAAGGATGGGTGTTAGAACACTGTATTGATGAAACCTGATCACAAACAGTCTTATAACTGTGCATCTCATGGTGATTCAATAAAACAAAAGATGGTGTCTAAGACAATGAGATGAGCCACTCAGTTTCTGTCTCTCCCATATATGAAGGCAATGTAATATTTTAAAACCAATTCTCCTTACTTTTCTATTTTCTGTGTGGTTATTATTTGTTTATCCTCTGAACAACCCAGAGGGTGCAAGATGATTTATTTTGTGCCCCAACAACAGAAAGTTGTCTCAGGGAAGGAATCTCAGAAAGACACTTACTGCATGCTGTGTTTTAATGCGGAAGCCATGCAAGGTTAATAGTAAACAAGAGCAGAATCCTTGCCCCAAAGCCTGCATCAGCAGTTTATCCTCCGTTACCTCTTCCCCTAGCGCTAACTTGGTTTAGGTTTGTAGAAAAGATGAGGCATGGCTCAGCTGTCAGCCCAGAGCGGACTTTATTGTTGATTCTGGTGCTCTGATCTGCAGCTCAGCCTCCTTCTCCTGGACCTTCTCTGCAAAACCCCCTCCTGTGACCCTGCAGATGAGATGGCTGTTTTGAGGTCCCAAGTCCACCACCTTCTACTTGCCAATTTGTTGTTGCAAGTAAAACTTTCTCTTTGAACCATCATAATGTCTCACTTTTGACTGGTCTTGGAGTAGCAATGGGATAGAACCCAGAGCAGTTACAATGTCACAATTTGAATCTGTTTCTTTGTACCCAGCTGTGTTTTTTTATTAAAAAGAATATAAGAAGTCTGATACAAGTAAATGTCCAGTACACTTTACTGCAATAAGAGGCCATCATCAGAGAGCTTGCTCCATGGGTTGAGCGTATGCTTTGCATACTAGAAGCCTGAGTTCAATACCATCACCAGGATTAATCCCTTAGCACTGAGCAAAGAGTACCCTTCAAACACCATCAGTGCAGATCAAATCCTGCCTCCCCTTTAAATCACCAAAGGTAGCAAAAAAAAAAAAAGTGTAGCAGTCTTATGGGAGAAGTAAAAAGGGAGGAGGGTCTGATAATCAAGATGATCTGATTGGTCATTTTAAACCTTGTTCACTTTGGATGTAACCAATCACAGAACAGGAGCAGCAAAAGTGGGAATAGGTAATCTTCATAAGTACAGTTAACTGCCTAGAAAATAAGACAGGTCACTGCCCTGCAAGCCTAACCCATGGGCGGGTAATATGAAGAACACCAGTGGCATGGATGGGTGGTGCAAAGAAGACTCAAGCTGGCAGACAAGGCAGAGTGGGAGTGGTGGGCAACAAGCATAGGAGCAGAGACCAGCAGACACCTCAGACAGTGGAGGAAGGAGAGGGAGAGGAAGATGACTCTGACAAAGCCAAGTGTGGATTGGCAGACAGTTCAGAGGCTACCTGTAGAGAGTGGAGGAGAGCAGCAGAGACAGTGAATGGCTGAGTGGCAGCAGGCTTTGTTAGGGTTTGCATCCATGATACAAAGGTAACACTGTTACAGTCCACAGTCATCTATTTACATGAGCTGTAAAATGCAGAGCTGTTAAACAAGAGAGCTCCAACACAGAAGACCTCTGGTGGCTGGCGTAATCTGACATGCTGTTCACAAGGTCCCAGAAGTTAGACAAGATTGATAATAACAGCACTGCAAATACATTGAAGAGAATGAATATATCCCTAAGAATTCTCTCTCTCTAGGAATGATTCATAATAAAGGGGACTTTTAAAATGTTAAATTCAACTCAGAGAAATAGCAGGCAAAGTGCATACTTTAAGTGCAGACCTGCATTTATTTCCAGCACCTTAATGGTTTCCTGAACACCAGTGGGAACAATTTCCAAGCACAGAGTTCTGAGTACCCTGAGCACTGCTGGGTGTGGAAAAAAATTAAGTAAAAGTTTACACAAAGAGACTTAAATGATAGCCCTAAATATCTGCAGGGCCAGCCACAATGTGTAAAAAGAAGAGGGAGAGAGATGCAGAGAAAGTGAGAGAGACAGAGAGAGAAAGAGGAAAAGGGGGTACCTGCTATTGAGGCAGCCTGGGGATGGACGGGAGGAGGTGTGGGTACACTGAGGTGACAGCTTCCCTGAACTGCCATTCCCTTCTCCCAGACCCAGTTTCATTGATCTTTCAGGAATTAAAGTAAAAAATATTGGCACATTTACACAACTTCCATTGCTCTCTTCAAGCGAAATGCTCTGTGCATTCAATCTGGCTTTTCCTTTGGAGTATGGGAGACTGTTCAAAACATTGCATTGTTCAGGCAAACAAAGAAAATGGGACACTTCAGGGCAAGGAGGATAACACAAAATGTCAAAACAAAGCAGAGAATGCTCTTCTAAACCGGTGAAATCATTCTGCTCTATGTGCAAATAGAGGTCTCATTTTCCACAGACACAATAGATCCCTGTTGAACACTGAGTGTCCAAGAAGCAACAAGACTCCACATAAACATACTTCCTGCTTATGTGACCAGCTGACTTCACCTATCAATCAGTGAACACACTGCTCATGTTTTAAAACCAGGCGTTTTGTCTCATAATGATTGACAGGCAGGAATTGCACGGTCGTGTACATTTAAAGTCTGCTGTTACGGGACTGGAGTAACAGTAAACAGGTGCTTGTCTTACATGCAGCCCACTTGGGGTAGATTCTCAGCACCCCATATGGTCCCCCAAGCCACAATGGTAGTGATTCCTTGAGCACAGAGCCAGGAGTAACACCTGAGCACAGCTGAGTATGGCCCCAAAATAAAAACAAAACCAAAAAATAAAACTAAAATCTGTTACTATATTTAGTTATTTTCCCCGCACCCCTTATCCCATCTCATTGATGGAATGACCAGGGACCTCACCCATGCTCCCACATCAGTTGTGGTGTCCTTACATTTAGTTCCTTGCTGGGGATGAAACGTCTTTAACTGTGGTACTTATGCCCAGGCTTGGATGCTCCCGTATCTTTAGGCTGTAGTGCTCCCAGCATGGTATACACACATGAGCATGCACATAAACATACACGTGTGGAACACACACACACACACACAACTGCTGGGGACTCCTGCCATGGCACCTGTGTGTCTCTCCTGGCACACCCTGCTGGGCTGACTCCCCTTAGTGCAATGCTCACACATCCGGCTGCCCTAGCTGCCCTGGGGATCATGCACAGCAGATTGCTTAGAACTCGCTCAGCACATTGGGTATTACAGGGGGCAGATGGGACCCAGACTTGCTGTCAGGTACTCAAAGGTACCGAAGTTATCCCCTGGGCTGCCATCTTTATAATGCAAAGGACATGATCACTAATACAGGGGGGAAGAAAACTACACTGGCATTATTTTAAAAAATTGTTGGGGGCTGGAGCGATAGTCCAGCAGGTAGGGTGTGTGCACGTGGCCGGCCAATGTCGGCCCGGGTTCGAACCCTGGCATCCCATATGGTCCCCTGAGTACCGCCAGAAGTAATTCTTGAGTGCAGAGCAAGGAGAAACCCCTGAGCATTGCCGGGTGTGGCCCAAAACAGGGGGAAAAAGGGTATAAAAAAAGAAATAAAAAGTTGTTGGGCCAGAATGATAGTACAGCGGGAGGGTGATTGCCTTGCATGCGGTTGACCTGGGTTTGATCCCAGCATCCCATATGGTCCCCTGAGCACCACCAGGAGTAATTCCTGAGTGCAGATTCAAGAGTAACTCCTGAGCCACTGGTAGAACTTTACAAGAAGAAAACAGCCAACCCCATCAAAAACGAGAAGAAATGAACAGAAATTTCATCAAAGAAGAAATACAAATGGCCAAAAGGCATATGAAAAAATGCCCATCATCATTAATCAATCACCAGGGAGATGCAAATCAAAACAACGTGATATCATCTCTCACCACACAAACTGGCACATATCCAAAAGAGCAAAAACAACCGTGCTGGCATGGATGCGGGAGAAAGGGACTCATCCATTGTTGGTGGGAATGTCAACTGGTACAGAAATTTTGGAAAACAATATGGACAGTTCTCCAAAAACTAAAAATTGAGCTCCCATTTGACCCAGCAATACCACTCCTGGGAAATATACCCCTGGGAGGCCAAACACACAGAGCAATACCATCTGCACTGCTATATTCATCGCAGCACTATTCATTATAGGCAAAATCTGGAAACAACCTGAGTGCCCAATTACAGACTGGATAAAGAAACTATGGTACATCACACAATGGAAATAATCTGCAGCTGTTAGGAAAAATGAAGTTATGAAATTTTCCCTATAAATGGATGGACATGGAGAGTAACATGTTGAGTGAAATTAGCCAGAGGGAAAGGACAGATATAGAATGATTGCTTTCATTTGTGGGATATAAGAAAAAAAGAGTATGATACTAATATCCAAGGCTAGGCAAAATATGGATCAGGAGGACTTGTCAGTGGATGAAATCTACCACTGTGTGGGAGTAAGGTGTTAGTTAAGACATAGAAAGGACCAGTGAGCAAATCACTTGATCACTTGACATCTGTTATTAGTCGATTTGCTCAAGTGCGTGCCAGTAATGTTTCCATTTGACCCTATCATGTGCCAGTGTAGCCCAATGACATCTGCTTGCTTCAGGGATATGAAGAGCCTCAAACCATTCGCTCAGGGTCTTGACGAAGAAGTCTGAACATCTTGTAGGTGGGCAGCCACATGATCTTTGGACATCCCATGGGATCCAGTTGATAACAGCTCTAGTCCAGCGGTTGTCTCCAAGTCGCATTACATGCCAGCCGATCTGATTTTCGGCACCTTGGCAAATAAGACAGCGCCCCTGACTCTGGAACATTGATGGAGGTCAGAACTCCAGATTCCTTCTCTCACTTGAGTGAGGCGTGATATTCCAAGCATAGCTCTTTCGATTCTTCTTTGGAAGACCCAAATAGCATTCACATCCTGCTTTCGTAGGGCCCAGGTTTGCCTTGCATGCGGCCGGCCCATGCTGGCCCAGCTTCAAACCCGGCATCCCATATGGTCCCCCGAGCACTTCCAGGAGTAATTCCTGAGTGCAGAGCCAGGAGAAACCCCTGAGCATTGCCGGGTGTGACCCAAAAAGAAAAAAAAAGAAGTACAGATAGAGTTTCTGCTATGTGTTTTTGGGTCTCCAGGGTATATTCCCAGGAGTGGTATTGCTGGATCAAATGGGAGATCAATATCTAGTTTTCAGAGGAATGTCCATATTCTTTTCCAAAAGGGCTGGACCAAATGGCATTCCCACCAACAGTGAATGAGAGTCCCTTTTTCCTCACATCCATGCCAGCACCAGTTGTTCTTGCTTTTTTGGATGTGTGCCAGTCTCTGTGCTGTGAGATGATACCTCATTGGTGTTTTGATTTGCATCTTCCTGATGATTAATGATGAAGAGCACTTTTCATATGCCTTCTGGCCATTTGAATTTCTTCTTTTTGGAAGCTTCTGTTCATTTCTTCTCCCCATTTTTTGATGGGGTTGGCTGTTTTCTTCTTGTAAATTTCTACCAATTATGGCAGTTACTTTTTTTTTAAGTATTTTATTATACCACCATAAGATATACAAATAAAAAGATATACAATTAAAAAAGTTCATGTTTGGGTTTTGGTCATACAGTGTTTCAGCACCCGTCCCTCCACCAGTGCCCATCTCCCACCACCAACGTCCCCGGGTTCCCTCCCCCCTTCCCCAGCCCTGCTCCATGGCAGGTTCTTTATTTCTTTCCCTTTCTCTCTCTTTTCTCTTTTCCTTCCCCTCCAGACTATGGATTACAGAACATACATTAAAAGGTTGTCATGTGTATCCTTTTATGGCAGTTACTTTTGCCCCACAGCTGGAGAATCATCTCCTGATGTGTCTGTCTCTGGACTAAAAGCTCCTCATGTCCAGGAATTGGGAATTTCGAGATTTGGCATGTAAAATGAAACTTGTTCACTACTTAACATTTACATGATCACTTGACATCCCATTATTCACCGATTTGCTGGAGCAGGCGCAAGTAACATTTCCATTTGACCCTACCACGTGCCAGTGTAGCCCAATGGCATCTGGTTGCTTCAGGAATACGAAGAGCCTCAACCTGTTCATTCAGGGTCTTGACAAAGAAGTCTGAACATCTTGTAGGTGGGCGGCCACATGATCTTTTGACATCCCGTGGGATCCAGTCGGTAACGGCTCTAGTCCAGCAGTCGTCTCCAAGTCGCATTACATGTCCAGCCCATCTGATTTTTGATGCCTTGGCAAATGAGACAGCCCCCTGACTCTGGAACATTGACAGGGGTCGGAGCTCTGGATTCCTTCGCTCACTTGAGTGAGGCGTGATATTCCAAGCATAGCTCTTTCGATTCATCTCTTTGGGAGACCCGAATAGCATTCTCATCCTGCTTTCATAGGGCCCAGGTCTCTGAGGCATATGTTAATGCAGGGAGAACGGTGGAGTTGAAGAGATGTGCCCGGAGCCGGAGGTTCTTTGTCTTTTTAGCTATTTCTTCGATGCTTTTGAAGGCATTCCATGCCACTGGCTTCCTCCTGCGCAGCTCAGGTTTTAGGTCGTTCATCATGTTGACTTCTCGACCTAGGTACACAGAATTGCTGCATTCAGAGAGGTTTGTTCCATTGAGAGTGAATGGGGCCTTGGAACTAGTTCATTTTTCATGAACACAGTTTTGTTGAGATTCCGCTGTAGACCTATCTTTCCACATTTTCAGTGTTGAAGTCAGCCAGCATTTGTGCCTCTTGGCTAATGTTTGGTGTTATTAGAATGATGTCATCAGCGAAGCGGATGTGGTGTCGTTGCTGACCCTCTATCTTCACTCCCATTCCTTCCCATTCTAATTGTCGCATGATGTTCTTGAGGGTGGTGCTGAAGAATTTTGGTGAAATGGTATTACCCTGCCAAATCCCTCTTTGGACATTAATGATCACTTCCTTGTAGAATGGTGAGATCCTGGTGATGAATCATAATACAGCTCATAAAGGATCTTCATAAATTGGGTTTGAATGCCCTGTTTGGCTAGGGCTTCAATTACCGCTTAGGTCTCAACAGAATCAAAGGCTTTTTTTAAAAAAAAAATCAATGAATGTGAGACAGAGCAGCATCCTGAACTCCCTACAAACCTCAATGGGCTTGGTTACCATGTGGATATGGTCGATTGTGCTGAATCCTTTTCGAAAGCCAGCTTGCTCGCATGGTTGTCCTTCATCTAATGTTCTGCCAATCCTGTTCAGGATGACTTGAGTGAACAGCTTATAGATGACGGACAGCAGGCAGATGGGGCGATACTTGCCAATGTCGTGGATGTCTCCCTTCTTGAACAGTAGAACTGTCCTGCTGGTTTTCCATTGGGAGGGCACCTTGCATTCAGACAGGTAGCGTGTGAAGAGCCAAGCCAGTGTTTTGATGAGTACTGATGGCAGATTCTTCAGGTGTTCGGGTCTGACTTTGTCTGGGCCGGGTGCTGTTCGCTTCTTTACCAACGAAATGGCATGTCAAATTTCAGGAGAACATTGGGAACGACATATCCATACTGCAGAACTCACAATTCCAGAAGGCTGAATCGAAACGTTGGACATGGAAATCTCCCTGGTGGACAGTTCCACAATGAAACTGACCACATCTTATTCAATCGACGGTTTTGCCCTCACCAATGTCACTGTTGTTCCCAAATTCCAAACAGGATTGGAATACAGTCTCCTTCGTGAAAAATTCCACTTCTCGGAACAGGGAGAAAGGGCTGCAAAGTTTAAGAAGAGAACTCCTAGAATAACCACAAACTGGGAACTTTTTGGCACCATTGCGGCAACATGGGAAGATACCATGATTGATGACATCGACGAAGAATACAACTGACTGGTTCAGCACCTCCATGATTATGTGAACAATGTACAGAAGAGAGTCACAAAAGGATACCTGTCTTCAAAAACTTTTGAGCTAATTTGCCAACATGGCAAGGTGCGAGCCTCAGGCAACCATAAGCTAACGTCCAAGCTTGCAAAGCAGTGCAGAGGAGCGACAAAGGAAGACCTCAAAGAGAGAAGAGCAGCAATACTGGCTGATGCAGCAGAAGTTGGGAAAAGCATTCGCAACGCCCACCTGTCCTTTGCCAACTATAAGACCAAGTTGACTGACCTCTGACATTCTGAATGATATATCACATCTTCCAGAAAGGCAATGGAGATTATTCATAACTTCTACTCGAATCTCTTAGATAGCCATGTTCACCTACCCACATACCAAATTCTGAAGTGAGCTAATAATTTTTGAAAATGGTAATACCAGCTTAGAACTGAGCATTGAATGTAGGCAAAGGCATATACATTATAACCCGTGATTGTATGTATTGCAAGCCACAATGTGTAAGAGAAGGGAGAGAGAGAGAGAGAGAGAGAGAGAGAGAGAGAGAGAGAGAGAGAGAGAGAGAGAGAGAGAGCAAAAGTGTCTGTCATAGAGTAGAGGCAGGCTGGGGAAGGGGAGAAGGAATCAGGGAACACTGGTGTTGGGAAATGTGCACTGGTGGAGGGATGAGTGAAGGAACACTGTATGGCTGAAATCTAATCATGAATAGTTTTGTAATTGTGTATCTCACAGTGGTATAATAAAATTAAAAAAACTAAAGAATTAAAATAATTTAAAAAAACAACAGTAACCCCTGAGCATTCCAGGTTTTGACCCAAAAATAAAATTTAAAAAATTTAGCCCTTTTCACTGGTGGAGGGATGGGTGTTGGAACACTGTATGACTGAAATTCAAATATAAACATCTTATGAACATCTTTGTAATTGTATATCTCACAGTAGTGTAATAAAATAAAAAAAAGGGGCTTGGGATGCACAGTTGGTTTTATATATGGGGATCTTACTTTCAGTTCAGAAGACACAAGTGATCATATTAGAGATTGCACTTGGCATTGTGGGACTGTGTCAGGCATCTAACTTGCGGTCTCATACATGCAAAGCAGGAACTATAAACTGAGCCCTGGCATCTCCAGGCCCCCTCTTCTTATTTTTTTTAACCCAACGTTTATTGACTTCTAATTTGTGCAGATTATTTAAAGGATTTATAGAGCATATAAGAGTCAAATATATTAGCTATTATCTAGGAGCTGTAGCAATATTTATGATTATAAAATTGTACACAAAGTCATCCAGTGAACTCTATTATCAATGAATAAAGATCCTTTCTTTTTTTTTTTTTTTTTTGTGCTTCTTGGATCACACCCTGTGGCACTCCAGGTGTTACTCCTGGCTCCTCACTCAGGAATTACTCCCGGCGGTGCCTGGGGACCATATGGGTGCCAGGGATCAGTCAGTTGTGTGCAAGGCAAACGCCCTACCTGCTGTGCTATCGATCTGGCCCCAAGACTATTTTTTTTTTCTTGATTCACCTTTTTTTTTTTTTAAATATTTTATTATACCACCGTGAGATATATAATTACAATGCTGTTCGTGTTTGGAGGTTTTGGTCACATAGTTTTCCAGCACCTCGCCCTCCACCAGTGCCCATTTCACGCCACTAATGTCCCCAATTCCCTCCCCCTCCCATAGCCTGCCTCCATGGCAGGTTCTTTATCTCTTCTCTTTCCCTCTCTCTCTTTTCCTTCTCTTACATATTGTGGATTACAATACACACACTTAGAGGCCATCATGTGCATTTTTTGCCTGTATTTAATGCTCAGTTCTAGGTTGGCACTAGTCCCTTCGACATTTATTTTGCGCCTGTTCCCTTCTCTATCTTACCTAACCTTTGACTCATACATGTTTGTGGTAATTTCCACTTTTGGTAAGACCTGATCCACGTTTCTCCTGACATTGGATCTTGGTATCATAATATGTGTGTGTGTATATATATATATATATATATATATATGTATGTATGTATGTATATTTATGTAATGGCCAAGATTATTTTTAATGTAAAAAAATTCAGCCCTTTTAATACAAATATAAATAAATTAAAAAATAACAAGTTGAAAAGCTCCTTTTAAGTTTGAGTGATTATGTCAAAATTGAGACTTAAAGGTGATGAAATTGTCTTTAGGGCCCAAGTTTTAGGGTAACTATAGGCTTAACTAATATGTCAAGTGCCCCCAAATTTATAAGAAACTGTTATTTAACACCAGGTCCCACCTGCAACACTTGTGTGGGGTTTAATTACTCAGTACTATAGATTCCAAAGTATATAAGGAGACACTTTGTGAACCTGAAAATTATCTATTGCAAAGAGAAAGGGTCTCTCTTTCTCTCTCTCTCTCTCTCTCTCTCTTGCTTGCTCTCTCCAATATGTTATCATAAAATATTAAAAATACTTCAGGTACCAAGCAGAGAAAAGCAAAAGTTTCAGTTGTATTTATGAGACAGAATTTACCAGATTTCTGTAGATGAAAATTATATTCATCCTGAAGAGACCTATCAGTCACATACAGAAAATATCCATCTCCTGAAATTTTCTAATGCCCAGTCTTTCCAAAAGCAACAGGCTAAAGATAAATACTAGACAAGAACAACAGTCACTGACCTAAAGCCTAAAGAAACTTACCCTGTTTACCCTTCACCCCCAAAGCCAAAGGCTTTGTTTGGGTTTGAGAATGGTTTCCGATGCAACACCCTCGACAATAACACACTCTCTTCCCTTCTGTGTCCTTGTTGCTGCAGCATGAGGGCTGGCACTCACACTTGGTCGAGGTGCTCACTCACACCCCACTGGAAGCGCCTTGCAGCATGCTTTGTCGCACTGCAGAACTGACATGGGGATGCTCGGGGCAGTTCCGGTTAGAACTCAAAGCCTCTCACTTGCAAGAAAAGACCTTTGTCCAGGGAGTCATCACTGAGGCCCCTACCAGAGTCTGAGTTCCTGCCAAGGTTGGTGTTGGGATGGGCTAAGCCCAAGGAGCTGAGTCAGCACCTCACCTATTATGTGGCGACAAGCATATGAAAGAACGTTCCCGGAGGTTCATAGCTATGAGGCTCATTCACACAGAGGCAGCAACAGAACCACTGTTTAGATACGAATAATCAGTGCAGAAAATTTCCCTTTTGCTTTTGTTGTGGGGCCACACCAGGCAATGCTCAGTGCTTGGGGACTGCTCTTGGTGGTGCTTGGAGGGGCGTTGATGGAACCTGAGAATCGACATGTAAAACAAGGGCTCCAGCCCCTGGTGCTACCCCTGACTCAGCACAGGAAAGTTTTTTGGGGGGGTGGGGCCCGGCATTGCCGGGGCCACTCCTGGCTCTGTATTTGGGGGGCCATGTGGTTGTGGGACTCAAACCAAAGTGACCAGGATGGAAAGCATGTGCTCAGCCCACTGAGTCATCTCGCCAGTCCCAAGATGTTTGTTTTATTTACATTTACTTAGGGTTGGATGTTGGGGTCACACCCGATAGTGCTCAAGAGTTATGCCTGGCTTTGTGCTCAGGAGTGACTCCTGGTGGTTCTGGAGATGAAACTGGGGTCAACCGCATTACAAGAAAGTGTCTTAACCCCTGCACTCTCTCTGGCCAAGGAGCTTATTTTAATGAGAAATATATAGGAAATAAAACTAGTATCATCTGTCCCTTCATTATCTTGGTTGAAATTATTTAAAAAAATATTCATCGGGGGAGGGAGGGATTTGTGGTGGGAGATGGGCCTGGTGGAGGGGCGGGTGCTGAGCCTGTGTGACCAAAACCCAAACATGAACTTTTTAATTGTATATCTTTTTTGTGTTCTCACGTGGTTATAAAATACTTTAAAAAAAAAAAAAAAATATTCCTACATCCCTGGCTAGTGAAGTTTGGTATTCCTTGGCAATTAGCATTCAGTATGTTTTTTTTTTTTAATTTGGTCCCAAGCTTCATTCTTATTCCGTTGTATTGTTTTTCTACAAAAGAGTGTTAAAATATGCTGCCTTAATTGATTGCAATGTACGGAATCCTAGTTACCTTTGGAGGTACACAGGCTTGTAGGAACTAACCTAGAAACCAAAGGCGCTCTCTCAATCTTGTTTCCATGGTGAGTGAATGCGGACAACCAGCAGACCTATAGCCTCTGAAAACAACAGCCTGTAGCCTCTGTGGACATCAAACCTCTGACTTTCAGTTGCCAAATGAAAATGTAGCAACAAAGCTTTTCACTTCCCTGTGGCCTCTCTTCTCCGAAGCAGATATTTCAAGGTTTCTGTGAACTGATGATAGAATGGAAGTGCTCCAACTCTCTCCCCCACTCCCCCACACAAAAAGAAAACCCACAATAAATCAACAAGATGAAAGTCATTAAATTATTTAAGAGCCTGGAGCATTAGTCCATCCAAAAAAAAAAAATATATGGGATAAAACACAGAAACTGATTTTTAAAAAAAATTTTTTTATTTTTACAATTACAAAGATATACAATTAAAAAAGTTCATATTTGGGTTTTGGTCATACAGTGTTCCAGCATCCATCCTGCCACCAGTGCCCATCTCCCACCACCAACTACCCGGTTCCTCCCCCTCCCCCAGCCCGCCTCCATGGCAGGTTCTTTATTTCTTTTTTTTTTTTTTTTCTTTTTGGGTCACACCCAGCGACGCTCAGGGTTTACTCTTGGCTCTGCACTCAGGAATACTCCTGGCGGTGGTCAGGGGACCATATGGGATGCCAGGGATTGAACCCAGGCTGGCGCAGGCCGGCGCGTGCAAAGCGAATGCCCTACCCGCTGGGCTATCGCTCCAGCCCCTATTTCTTTCCCTTTCTCTCTCTTTCTCTTTTCCTTCCCCTCCAGACTATGGATTACAGAACATACATTAAAGGGTTGTCATGTATATCCTTTTGCCTCTATTTAATGCTCAGTTCTAGGTTGGCATTAGTACCCTCGACAATTGTTAGCACACTGTTCCATTTTCTGTCTTACCTAGCCTCTGACTCCCACACGAGAAACTGATTTTTTTTAAACAAAACTTTTCTAGTCAAGACATAAATCTGAGAAGGAATGGTTTGAGGTCTGAAGAGCCACAGGGCAACAAACCTCAATCTAGGGGCCATGGGACTATAAAGAGGAGACAGCCAAAAACTGCAAATATAGTCCATTATCTTCTCATTTAAAATAGGAGAAATTTAAATTAAAAATAGAAAGTTACTTAGATAAATATGAATTTGAATCATCCAGGGAGAAAAACTCCATTTGTTTAATAGCAACTTAACTGTTCCTGGTGGAATTTTCTCAGAACAGGTACTAGGAATGATTTAAATAGGTATTTTTATCTTATTTGCAATGTAAAAAGGAGAGGTTAGCACAGACAATAAAAAGGAATACAATGCATACAAACAATTGGCGAAGAGAGCAGGATGAAGGCAGGGACTTGGCTCAAAGGTAGAGTATGTGCTTGTATGCAAACGGCTCCAGGCTTCACCCCCAGAATTGTCAAACAACAAGGGGGACAAAAGGGAGACCAATGCTTATAAAGCAGAATTTAGGACTGGGGAAAGTCACAAGGATTAAGGCACGCACCTTTCATGAGGCTGATTTTGTTCAATCTTGGACAAGACATATGGTCTCTTGAGTATTGCCAGGGGTCACTCCAAAGCAAAGAGTAGCCTAATACCCTCTCTGTCTCTCCCCCACACCCCCAGAAAGCAAGCAGTACTAGAATGACTGAGATATTGGGCCAGGATACTTTGAAAATGGGAATTAAAGTCATGCCCCTACCTAATGTCTAGAAGCAACAATACAGAAAAAACCATGGGTCACAAGATTAGGAGTGTCGCTGACCTCAGGTGACCCTTGTCTGGTCACCTGCTTGTCAAATAGGAACTGTCTCTCTACAGCAGCTGGGATTGGACTAAAGCTGTAACACACATCCCTGCCTCAAACCAGGCTGAGCTCTGCCAGGAGTGGCTGTGGGTCCCAGCTCTTCCGGCTGTGCCCTTATAAAAGCCCACTTATCTAGAGGCCTGGAGAGGATTTATGAAACACACAGGGCCCAGATGGTCTAACTCAGGGCTCTGTCCTGAGCAGCAGTGGCGGGTGGAGTGTACATTCCAGAAACCCGGAGGGCAGTAAGGGGTTGCGCTGGTCAACAGGCCACGTTACCGTCCCGAGGACAGTGTGAGGCAAAGGAAAGCACCCCCCCCCGATTCCACGGACCTTTTCTGGGAGCCACGCATTCAGACACAAGTGAAGGTTAAAAATAACAGAACGTGATTTGAGAACTCGAAAGCTGGAGAAGCGAGGAACATCTGGAAGTAATGGGGAGTGCAGGATGCCAGAAGGGAGGCAGATGAAAGGCACGGACAGAGACCAAACTTGGGTAGAGCAGTAAGAGCCTAAACCTGTGACATCTTCTGTGATGGTGGCGGAGGTGATGACAGCATGCGGGGGTGGGGGAACATCAGGGCTTCCAGCTCTGGAGGTGAGAGGCAGGGCCGCTGAGGCTCACCGCACCCATTCCCATCTGAGAAGAGAGGCACAAAGCCAGGCCGTCAACGTAGGCAACTGCAAGGCCAGCGGTCACCACGGGCAGCTGTTCAAGCATGACTGCCTTTCTTTGCACAAATCTCTAAGTGTGTACTGCGGGGTGGGGGTGAAGCCCCTCTCCCCCACTGGTGATATGACTTAAGCCCAGACAGCTTCTAGGACTGCAAGGAAATGAAGAAGCCTACACTGGCCACTAAAGAAAGCCAAGAGTGCCATTCCCTGCGCCCAGCGAGGGTCTGACCACGTGGGCGCTGTGCTCAAGCAAGCAAGGAGGTTAAAGCCCCGATTCCTCCGACTTCCACTGCAGTTTTTTTTCATAAACAGAACTTCTATTTAGGGCTGCCACTTGTGTGTGAATTCTGTGAAAACAACCCCTTGGACTCTGAATTGAGGGGTTGTTGTTGCTGGCGGTGGAGTGGTGAGGTTACCAAGTCAGGAGAAGGGTGTGTGTGTGTGGGGTGTGGTATGGGTATGGGGTGTGCGCACACGTGTGTGTTTGGAAGGTAGGGACTGATGGGTTAGAGTAGAAGCGACATAATTCAGTGATGGAGTCTCATAGTTTGGGGGGGTGGTGGAAGAATGACACTATTGTGTATATGTGTGTAAATGTGAGAACTGTTAAGCCATGCAATCTTAATAACCTCACCTGTACGCAATACAGGGCTAGAGAGTACAGGAGGTAGGAAGGCTCTTGCCTTGCTTGTAGCCTCCCAAGTTGAATCCTAAGCTCTGTATATAGTCCCTGGAGCACTGCCAGGCTCACTGCTAAGCACAGAGCCAGGAATAGCCTCTGAGCACCTCCGAGTATGGCCCAAAGTGAATGAATAAACTGAATCTCTCTGCGCCCTATTCCTTCCTCTGTGAAATCTATCCCTTGTGAAACAGGATGATGCTTCACACACACATTTTATCCATTAGGAGGCTTTTGTCAGTGAGCAACAGAAATATTATACTTATGGCTATGTGCAAGGAAAACCATCGTCCTCAGCGGAGTCCAGGCAGCGAGATGGAACTGTGGTTCCGTCCTGCCTTTCAGGCCCAGCGCCTGCCCTCCTCTCGCTGCAGCTCTCAGCACCTGCTGAGATCTTCATGCTCACATTTCTAGCATCCCTTATAGTGCAGCTTTCAAAGCTCAAAGTGGAGGCAAAAGAACACAATCAACTCCGTCTTCTCAGAATGAGCGTGTAGCTAGGAGTAAGCCCTGAGCACAGCCAGGTGTGACCCAAACACCAAAATAAATAAAATTTAAAACAATCATATAAATACTTAATTTCCTGAGCTCCATCTCTCTTTTCCACTTTTCTTCACATTCTTTATATCTTCAGGATAAGAAATGGGGTGATTATATAACTTTAAGCTCTTCTAAGTACATAAAGCATTTTTTCAATTTTTTTTCTTTTAGGGTCGCATCCGGGGATGCTCAGGGGTTACTCCTGGCTCTGCACTCAGGAATTATTCCTTGTAGTGCTCAGGGATGCCAGGGATCAAACCCGGGTAGGCTGCATGAAAGCTAAACACCCTATCAGCAGTCCTATCACTCCAGCCCCCATAAAGCACTTTTTTTTACTATCCTAACACCTAATACCTCATGTTTCCCTCTCTCTCTCTCTCTCTCTCTCTCTCTCTCTCTCTCTCTCTCTCTCTCTCTCTCTCACATATAATTAGGTGGCTTAGGGATAGTTCTGACAGAACCACAATATCTAATCTTTCAAAGTTTGGACATGGTCTAGTTGGAAGAAGCACAATGCTTTACTACAGAGCTCATGCACGGGATGAAACCCACGATTTTTAAAGCCCCAAGAAAGAGCCTGACCAACTCCTTGCAAAGCTTCTCTCTCCCAGAGGATACTTTCCCTCACATCCTGTGTCTGTACATTCAGGATGAGAAATGGGGCGATTATATAACTATCTGTGATTTCTCTGCAATTAATTATCGGAGGAAACATTGCTTTCCTTGTTGCCTAAGGCTTTGCTAGCATTTAAAGCAAGCCTTCTGCTCTTACAGCTTATTTTATTTTTCCATTAACAAAGTTCTATGGTAACATATTATACAAAAATTATATGACTTATTTGAATCAGTTAATACATTTGTTCTTTGTTCTTAAAATAACTCAAATAGAGCACAAAGACAATCACAGTCTTTCTAGATCAAGACCTACAGACAAGCAATGTTACGCAACCTATTTTATGCACTGTGGTAAAACACAACAACATAAACATAAAATCATTATAACAATTTCTAAGTACCCTGTTCAGCAGCTGTAAGTACACTCATATTGCTGTGCAACCATCAGCACAGTACTATTCATTATCCCAAACAGAAGGATTTTCATGAAACACCAGCTTCCAATTATTCCTCCCAAAAACATCATTCTACTTGAAGTCACCACCACTTAACTACTCTAGGTTCCTCTCGTTAGTGGAATTGTATATTTGTCTTCTTGCAACTGGATTCTTTGGGGTAGCTAGCGTGTTACGGTTCACCCATGTTTTAGCAGAATTGCCTTCCTTTTAAAGCTGATTAACTTTTATTTATATTGCTCATATTTACAGCAGATGGAGGCCATCAACTAACTCGCCTGTGCAACCCATACACACTTGCTACTAATGACTATTTTTTTGGTATAGGGGCAAACCCCGTCATGCTGGAGTGTGGGGCGGGGCACCCAAAAGATTAACTTCAGGGCCTTACGGATGTGCCACATGTCCTACCACTTGAGCATTCATAAATGTATTTTTTGGGGGGAGGGGGTCACACTGGCTGTGCTTAAGGATTACTCCGTAGGGATGCTTCTATGCTCAGGGATCACTTCTGGAGTGGCTTGGGGAACCAGAGAGGTGCAGGGAATCAAACCCAGGTAAGCCACGTGCAAGACAAGCGTCCGACCTGCTATATAACTTCACCACATCCTATATTTCTTACATTTTAAACTAGGGATGGGGAGGGGGTCTTCACACCTGCCTGTGCTTGGAGTTTATCCTGGCTTCGTGCTCAGGGATCACTTTTTTTTTTTTTTTTTTTGCTCTTTTTGGGTCACACCCGGCAATGCTCAGGGTTACTCCTGGCTCTCCACCTAGGAATTACTCCTGGCGGTGCTTGGGGACCATATGGGATGCCGGGTATTGAACCTGGGCCGGCACAGGCCAGCCACGTGCAAGGCAAATGCCCTACCCGCTGGGAGGGATCACTTTAAAAAAATTTTTTTATTTATTTAAACACCGTGATTTACAAAGTACAAAGCTTTTTTGCAATAGTTAGAGCTCATCATTTGGCACCAATCCCACCACCAGTGTGCCCCCACCACCATTAGAGACCCCATTTCCTACAACCCCCATCCCTATCCCCTTGCCTGCTCCCTTAGCCGGCATCAATTATGTTGATCATTACTACCCATGTAAGAGAATGATATTGACAAAGTCATTGCCTTTTTTTTTCTGGGTTGTTCTGTGGGAGTCTGGCTGATTCTGTTCTTGGATTAGCATTCTGGGTTTCCAGAACACAGTGGTTCTCCACTGCCAAGCAGGGTCTCACCACCACTACACCTACAGACAACACCTATTTCACATTTATCTCAACCCCGATTTGAGCTTGTTCTATGTATACACTGAATAATCTATTCCATAATGCTTGTTGGGGCCACTTCTCTAAACACAGTCGGTGAATATGGTCTTAGACAAAAGTCATTGGTGATGTTTAAGATTCATTGTGCCATGTGGGCCCACTGTATACAAAATTTCCAGTATGTTCCCACAGACCACACATTGTGTCCACACATTTGGGTCTCTATGAGATGCTTTTGAGGGGGCACCAGGCATTTATGGAGAGGGCCAAAGTGGGGGAGGCAGTCCCAGCTTCAGCTCCCTGGAGTCCCTGGTAGATGTGGCCACTGAGTCTCGCATACCTGGGCTTGAATTCAGCCTCTCTCTTGGGCCTGGCTGTGTCCAGCTGTGGAGTCCGGACCTTGAGGATGACTGTGGTTGTGTTGCACGAGGTTTTCCAGCCTCTAAGTCTCTAAGGGATTACTTCCGGTAGGGATTTGAAGACCATGTATGGTCCCAGTGATTGACTCTGGATAGGCTGTGTGGTAGCCAAGCGCCTTATCTGCTATACTTGTTCTCAGACTCCAACTTCTTACACTGAAATCAGACAACTTGATGCATCCCGAACTTACCTCTGTGGAAAAGCAATACTTCAGCTTGCTCATTTCTGCAAACAAGGGGTTGCTTTTCTTCACTGCAAGAAAACACTAACTGTGACTTGTTTTATGTTTTTTGTTTTTGGTTCACACTTAATGGTGCTTGGGGACTCAGTGCTGACTTCTCTTGCTCAGTGCTCCAAGGGCCATGCAGTGCTAGGATTAAGCCCAAACTTTCTGCATGCAAATTTGGAAGGGCATGGTTTGGGCCATACTCTGCGGTGCTTAAGGGGCTATTCCAGAATCTGTACTCAGGAATGACTTCTGGGGGAGATGGGGATTCAAAATAGGGGCAGCAGGATTCAAACCAAGCACCTTAAACTTCATCTTCTCTAGCCATCTCATTAACTTTCAAATTCAAATCCACTCATATTTGTAACTAACGCAGGAGTGGTTGATCTGGGAACATGGAGCGCTGTAGATCTAAAAATCACTGCTGACCAGCATTCATTGCAATGGGTCTTGTTGGCCTTGCACTTATAAGAATTAACTCACTGCTGGGCCTGTCAAGAACTCTTCTGACTATTGGACTCATGTCTCTGTAACTAAGAGTAAAAAAATATAGAAGCTACCTTGCATGCAAATACCAAAGCTAATGGTTGTTGAAAAATTCTGTTCAAGGCCATGAAATAGAGCCAGTGGTTGGGAATAATTTCATTTCCTTATTATGCTACAGGTTTGAGTTATTATTTAGAATATAAAATACCATTCAGTAGAGAGCTTAAGAATAATCTGAAGAATCATGCACACCCTTTGGAAACACTCCTTTAAATCTCATAATAACAAAAAGAAACATTAAATATTTGCTTTTGCATGACATTCTGTTTCAGAAGAAGGCCATGTGACCACAGTTCTCAAAACCTGATTCTTCAAGTATTTGCCCTGGGTTCTCTTAGGATAGGCACTTTAAAAATAAAGTTTCTCTCTCTGTACTTTCCACTCATTTTTTTGCTGTGAGTCAAAAACTGCTCTAAAAATAAAATCTTTTACAAAACTGAATCTAGACATAGACCTTACACGTTTATAAAAATTAACTGAAAATGGACCAAGTAAAATGATGAACCTTGAGCAGATAACAGAGAAAAGTCTTGGGGGATGTCAAATGTACCACCAGAGTTAGCGGATAGGGTAAAAATGGTTGACAAACTGGACTTTAAACTCTGTCTCTGCAAGGAGTCTGAAGACACTGTCAAGAGTTGGGAGAAATAATCTTTGCAAGAGATGCATCTACTAAGGAACAGTTCTCCAAAATGCACAAAGAACTTAAAACAAAAACTTAATCAAAAGGAAAATGACCAGGAATGTAGCTCAGTATAAGAGTATATGAGTTCTATTTGATGTGGCAGGCAAGTGTGGCCCACATAGACTCCTGGCTCTGTGCTCAGGAACTACTCCTTGAAGGCTTGGGGACAATATGGGGTGCCGGGAATTGAACCCAAGTGGGCCACATGCAGGGCAAGTGCCCTCTGCTGTACCTGCTCCAGTCCCAAGAGTATATGTCTTATGAGGCCTTGGGTTCAATTCTTGTAACACATGCAAAACAGAAAGAAAATGAACTATCTACTTGTCTTTGTTTTAGTTTGTTTGGGGGTCATACCAGATGGTGCTTGGGAGTTCCTTCAGACTCTGAACTTGGGGATGGCTTCAGGAAGTTCCCAGGGAGGCTCTCCCAAGCTCTCACATGCAAAGCATTTGTTCCAGCCCTTCTGAGTCTTGCACCCTCAAAGAATTAGATTTTAAAAAAGGCATAAATAAATACCTTACCAAGAAGACAAGCAGATGATAAATAGGTATGAAAAGGTACTTAGTATCATTAATGAGCTACAGATTTAAAACAATGAGATCCACTATATACCTACTAAAATAGCCAAACGCAAAATACTGATACCAGCATCCAACAGTGAGGCCATGGAACAACGTGATGCTATTCATTACATGCAAATCAGAATGCTAAATGGCACAGTAGCTTTGTAAATAACCTTGGCATATTCTTCCAAAATAAAACATGCAGGTACCATAAATGCCAGCAATCAAACCTTAAAGTATTTGCTCAAATAGATTGGAAATGTATGCTCACACAAACTCTGGACATGGAGAAACGCGCAAACAATCAGTGAACGGATAAACTGTGGCATATCCAAACAATGAAGTATTCTTCAGCTAAAAAAGGAAATGTGCCATTACACCACATAAGACTATGGAGGAAGCTTGCCTGCACATTTCCGAATGAAAGAAGTGAACGATGCCTTTGTCAGATCAGGCTACACAAAGGAAGGTTCAAACCAGAGGCTACTCTGGGAGGCGAAACCATGGAGACGATCAGGCCAGCGGCAGCCCGCACTGAGAGGGGAGGAAGAGATGAACAGGCTGAGCAAAGATTTTCACGAAAGAAATCTATCCAGGAGAGAACAGGGGAGGCGAAGGTGAAAAAAAGGCAGTTAATACGGCCCAAAATGTCTTTGATACATAAACTGTTCTAAATATTAAGAAGATAAAAAAAGAAACACCATCAAATTGAAGGCGCTGACAGAATATCTGGGCAAGGGATAAATGAATAGAGGAAAGACTCTTCATCTTGGGCATGACAACATCCAGAAGAAGAGACCCTGTGATGTAGTTCATGAGAGCAAGTGGGTCCACCTTCTTCACCATGATGTTACGGAAACAAGCCAAGTGACAAACTGCTTTTGCAGGATTTAGTTTCAAAAAAAGCTCAGGTGGTACAGTTCTAATATGCCAACTTGTAGAGAACTGCCATAACATAAAACATTAATTATGAAAAAGGAAAAACAAGTGGCAGAACTTTGAGATCAAAATCAGCTCATCCAATAGGAAGGAAAAAATATTCTGTTGCTGTTTTGGGCCACACCAGTGATGCACAGGTGTCATCTTGGCAGTGCACAGAGGGTTATATCTGGTGCCAGAGATTGAATCTGGGTCGGTTGCTTGCAATGCAAGCATCCTACCTACTATGCTATTTCTCGGGCCTACAAAATGAATATTTAAAAATCTAAAATTAAATTTATGAGATAAGACATAGCCTGTGAAACAGCATTTAATATTGAATTAGCTGTATATTAGAGATCAAATATGGGACACCATTGAGTGGAAGAAACTTTTAATAAATATGTTCAAGAAAAAATAGATACAGATCAGGTCTTCTATTCCAGGCAACTAGAATGAATGTTTCCTTCAATGGTAATGTGCTACGGTAATTAAAAACCTAATAATAATCATATAGACTAACTATATTGTTCCAAAGAGGTATTGATCTTAACTCCAAATTTAGAGCCCACAGATAGTATTAATCCAAGTTCCCTTTTCTCTCCACATGTATTCTCGATGTGTAAGATCAAACAGCACTTTTCTAAATAACACAGCAGAGCAGTAATTAATATTGATCTTGGAACTTTGGAAAGGCCAACATTAATTTGTATACCACTGGATTCCATCTAGTCTTTACTCTGCAATTCATGCTGTGAGCAGTTTAAGCAGCTGCATTTACTACCACCTGACAGTAGTTCCCAAATCAGAAACATTACAGAAAAAATACCCCCTGCCATCCCTCCTGCACCCATGCCCCACTATGACACAGTAAATGTCAGTATGGGATTAGAATACCTAATAAAATGGTATCTCTACGAAAATCAGAATTCTTTTATTCTTTAGAGTGGGGAACCCCGTGGTGCTCAGGGTTTAGCCCTAGCTGTGTTCAGGTCACTACTGGCAGGGTTCAGAGAATATGGTGCTAGGGATTGAACACGATCATCAGTCCTATGCAAGGCAATCACTTTACCTGATGTACTATGGCTCTGACCCCTTAAAGGAATACATTCATTTGACTGCTAACCTGAACAAGTTTCTAAGTGGTAAGGGTGTATAAGTGGTATAGGTCAGTGGTAGCGCATTTTCCCTGCATGTGTGAGGTCTTGGGTTCAATTCCAGGTTAAAAACACTCTCTCTAAAAATTTTTAATTCAAGGAGCTGGAGCAATAGTACAGCAGGTAGGGCATTTGCTTGTACATTGCCAACCTAGGTATAATCCCCAGCATTTCATATGGTCTCCGAGCACTGCCAGAAGTAATTTATAAGTGCCACCTGTAGTCACGCCTGAGCAGAGCCAGGAGTAACCTCTGAGTACCACCAGGTGTGGCCCCAAAATAAACAAACAATACTCAAGCGAGGCACACAGGTTGGGAGCTACCACTGCCAAGAATCAAGAAAGTGACAAGGTTTGCTACTTTGTACTGCTTTGTCTATCAGCGTTCTCCTGTGTGGTAGGAAAAGCTGCCTCGGCTCTAAGCAAACTTAACAATTATCAGATAACAAAACACTCCAAATTTCCACAGGGAAAAAAAATCATTAATAACAGCCATGCATAAAATGTTTATTATTTGAATGATAAATAATTTCATGCAACAAACTTTAAAATGTCTAACTTTTCAAATTTTCATATGAAATTTTACTTTTGTGTGGGCTAGTTTCTAAAACCCTGATAATTTCTATTTCTTAGAAGAAAATTTTATGCTCCTGGTGAATTAACTGCCTTATAAAAACCATTTGAGTTCAAACAAAAGTCTATTCCTGCCAGCTGGAAATTATCTGAACTAAGACCAAAATATGAATTAAAAATTTACATCAGTCTTCAAAAGTTCATGAATTCTATTCTATCACTTCAGACTTAAAAATATTTAAACTCGTTTCCTTACCTATGTAGGTTCCCAGGTAAAATCTATACATCCACGTAGGGGCTCCACCAGACGTACCTATCTAAACTTAGAATGTTTTAATTTTCTATGGAGATTATGACATTGTCTAACAATACTAATAATGACTTTAGTCTTAGGATAAAAAATGCTCATATGTTGAAAAGTCAGACGACAGAAACCTGAGACTTTCCTCACACCACAGCTGTGATTTTATGCTATCACACAAAGATGGGCTGTGACCGCAGAGCTGTTTTGCAGAGGAATTTTAATTCTTCGATTTTGTTCAAAACCATAGTCTTTGTCTCAGTCAGGAAGACAAGTCTGCAATTCCTTCCATTCTAAACTCTTCTGTCCACTTTTGTAGGTCTTTTATGTCATTCATCATCCATAGCTCTGCAAAACACTTTAGCTTGCTCCTGGGAAGGAAATGAAACAAGTTTATTTTATAAATAAAACTACTGGGGTGGGGGGGGGGGAAGGGGTGGGCCACGCATGTGATCAAAAAGCATGAACAGGCAGCGGCCGACCCCTGCAGAGGAGGCGGCGTCAGAGTCAGCCTCACGGTGATGGGAGTCTGTACCGCTGCTGCAATAACCAAGGATCAGTGGAGTCAGGTGTTGCGTAGCACCAAGTGCTCTGGGGATGGGGAGCCCAGCTGCCCCTCAACCCAGCCAGAAGCTGCACGTACTCACAGGATGAAAAGTAAAACTGGTTTAGCAAAATAAACTTAGCTAGTGAAGGAGCGAAATGCAGCATAATGTAAACCTGTTTTCTCTGCAGAAGTCAGGCAGCGAGCTGTTCAGGATGTGGAGCTGGGTGTCTGAGTTCCATCTACTGCACAGCTCCCACTGGAGTGTGGCCCAGGTTTCCTGGCTGTTTTCCTGCTCTTGCTTGCTTGGTCTCACTTTTCCCAACCATAACAGAGGGATGGCAACAGCAAACGGCTCACAGGCTACCACAATAATCCAGTGAGTTTATGAATGCAGAGCTAAGTACAGAAACTGCTCCTAAACTATGGCTTATGATCTCATACGAAGTCACTTCTGGTTTCAACCTTTGTTTTAAATTAAGTATCCTTGTGACTTAATACTAGTAAATATTTCATTTGATTACCTATTTTATATACCTTTATACTTGAGGGCATATAAAATTTCTTGGGCTAAAAAGGGTCTTGATGGGAAGGAGTTTAAGAAGCCCTGTTATAGGCAACAAAGAAAAGCTGGTTCAGGTGGAAAGGTTTGACACAATCTGCTAAATAAAGGGCATGCAGGGACAATGAATGCAGCCTGGAGGTAGAGCACATGTGTGACACGTGGGAATCCTGCAGGGACACTGAAGCAGCCTGCAGGCAGAGCGCATACGTGACATGTGGGAATCCTGGTTTTGATTCCTGCAAGCCCCCTCACCCCAATAAGTGACATGTAGATTCTGATTACAAGAGATTTGGATTCATTTCCTGAAAGAATTCTGAATTTTTGTTTCAACCACTGCTACTAGAATGAAATGTATGAATAAAAGAAGTACTGTTGAGGTTTTAAATACTGATATTTTAGGGGCCGGAGCGATAGCCCAGCGGGTAGGGCGTTTGCCTTGCACGCCGCCGGCCTGTGCTGGCCTGGGTTCGATCCCGGCATCCCATATGGTCCCCTGAGCACCGCCAGGAGTAATTCCGGAGTGCAGAGCCAGGAGTAACCCCTGAGCATCGCCGGGTGTGACCCAAAAAGCAAATAAATAAATAAATAAATAAATAAATAAACAAATAAATAAATACTGACGTTTTAGTAAGTTTTTGTACAACGAAATGTTTTAAGCAACTAGTGTGCTGACACACATTAAGGAGTTAACTTAATCCACAAAAATAAAAACAGACTCACATCTTTTTTTTTTTTATTTTTTTTTTTGGACCACAACCAGTGATGCTCAGGGGTTACTCCCTGGATCTGCACTCAAGAATTACTTCCAGCAGGAAGTAAAGAAGACCACATGAGATGTCGAAGTTTGAAGCCCAGTCAGTTCTATCCACTGTACTCAGTTCTATCCGCTGTACTATCTCTCCAGCTCCAACTAGCCAGCATCTTAATGAAGCTTTGAGTAAAGGTGGACTAAATTTACACCGAATTCTACCAATTGAAATTTTCATTTTACTGTAATAAAATTTTTCTGATCAGGGGCCGGAGCGATAATCCAGTGGGTAGGGCATTTGCCTTGCATGCAGCCGACCCAGGTTCGATCCCCAGCATCCCATATGGTCCCCTGAGCATCACTAGGAGTAGTTCCTGAGTGCAGAGCCAGAAATAACTCATGAGCACTGCAGGGTATGACCCAAAAAGCAAAAAAAAAAAAAAAAAAATAATTCTGATCATTTGAAGATATTTTAAGGTATCTGTAAGATAGTATAAAACAATACTATTCCTTTTACAACTTAGATTATAAACCCAAAATGAAGCAAAAATCACTCTGACCTTTTCATATTTACTAATCCCTCTAGTTCCTTTGACTTGCTAGCTGCTTTCTTTAGAATTTCTCCAGGAACATCTGCTAGTTTGGCCACATTTAGTCCGTAACTTCTTGCTGCAACTCCTCTGGTTATTTGGTAGAGAAAAGTGACAAAATCAGGGACTTCTTCCATACCTACAATATAAAGTTAGAAAAATAAAATCAAGTCTGCAAGTTGAAAGAAACCAGAAAATTAAAGAAGACATATTACAAGTTTTTATATATCTCAAGGACTTACAACAGTCAACTATATAGTTTGTGTGGAATCATAAAAATCCACAGCGCCAAAACCATGCTGAGAGAAAAGAAACTGGGACACATCTCACTCCCTAACTTGAATCTATACTATAAAGCCATAAGTGTGGCTCTGATGGGTCAGAATAGAATATCCAAGGATAAACACCTGTATACATGGTCAGCCAATACTCGACAAGGGAGCTGGGAGCAGGGCAGGGAATAAACACAGCCATTTCAGCAAGCGGTGCTGGGAGAGTTTGGGTAACCATAGACAAGAAATTAAAAGTTGGAGCCATATCTCACACCATACACAAATGTCTACTTAAAGTGAATCAAAGACTTTGAGATCAGACCCTAATCTATAAAGTACACTGAGGCAAATACAGACAGAATATTCCAGGGCCTAGAGCTTAAAAAGGAGCCTTCAATGATATAATGCCATTGGCAAAAGCTAAAATCAAAGCTAAAGAATGGAACTACATCAAACGTAAAAGTTTCTGTATGACAAAGAAACATAGGCTAAAACTAAATGAGCTAACTGAGTGGCAGAAAATATTCGCACAACGCATCAGATAAAGGGTTGATATTTAGGCTCTGTCAAGAACTCACAAACATCAACAACAACAACAACCAAATATAAACACCCCATCAAAATATGGGGAGAGGAAATGAACAGATACTTATCTGAGGAAGACCAATGGCGGACCAACAGGCACATCATCATTTATTATTAGGGAAATCCAAATCAAGAAACAATGAGATAACGTATTATATGAGCGAGAATGGCACAATGGAAAATAAGGGAACAATCTTTGTTGGCAGGGCTGTGGTGAAAAAGGAACCCTCATCCACTGCTGGTGGGAATGTTGTCTGGCCCAACCTCTATGCAAACTATTAAGGCAGGTACTCATTAAACTCAGAATTGAGCTTTCATATGATCCAGCAACTCCACTTTCAACAGAAAAACATTCAAAGGAATGTATGCACACAATTATTCGCTGCCGCACTCAGTACAATGGCTAAGATTGGAACCAGCCTAGCGGTCCAATGACAGGTAAGTGGATCATGAAGATGTGGTACATATACACAATGGAATACTGCACAGCTGTAATGAAATGATAAAAATCATACATTTCACCACTGCATGGGCAGAACCGGGAGGTAACATGTTAAATGACATCAGCCAGAAGAAGAAACAAAGGATGTTATCACTTATATGTGGTATTTAGAATAACAGGATGAGGAAATATAATGTTTTAAAGGTGGGATGACAACACGTAAGAGAAGGAAGAGAGAGAGAAAGAAAGAGAGAGAGAGAGAAAAGAGATGGAGAACCTGGCATAGAGGCAGGCTAGGGAGGGGGGAGGGTATCGGGGACATTGGTGGTAGGAGGTGGGCACTGGTGGAGGGATGGGTGCTGGAACACTGTATGGCTTTAAACCCAAACATGAACATTTTTGTAATTGTCAAAAATAAATTAAAAAAATTAAAATAAAAACAAAAGGTGGGATGCCCAGATCATCCTTGGTCCTGGAGTGTAGGGAGGAGAAGGAAAAGAAGGGAGAAGAGATAGATGAGAAGCAAAGGAGGCCAGGTCCAAAGGTAGTGTAAGGAATGAGAGTCAAATATCCAAACCAGAGTCAACAACACTGAATCAAGAGACCCAAACTTTAAGAACCAAACTTAGGAAGATGCCTGTCAAGATAGGAGGTTGCGGGAAGAAATGGGAGGGACCCTAGGACACTGAGGGAGGCTGACCCTGGTGGTGCGGCAATACTGTGTGTCTAAATCTCAAGTATGAGTAAAGCGATGGTGCGGAAACCTGAGACTGCCTTGTCCTGCCCTGAGGCGCTGGCTGTGAGAGCACCCCCAATACATCTCTGGCGAGCAAATCTCAGAGTCTGCTTCCTGAGGAACCCAGTCTGCCAAGCAAGTAGGCAAATGTGAACAAAAAACTTTTAAAGAACTAGGAAAATAATAAAATATAAAAATACAACAATAATCCTGAGGTTTGGTCTTTAATAAATGTAAAACACTCCAGAATTATGGTTTATTTATTTGTTTAAGTTTTAATTTTGGGACACACCTGGTGGTACTCAAGACTTACTCCTGGCTCTGTGCTCAGGAAGCAAACGTGGTGCCAGGGTCTGGCCCATTACCCCAGCGCATCCTTTTCTGAAAGCCACATGGAGAGTCAGGCACAAAAGAGGTCCATTCAGTGTTCAATGCCTTTGGGAGGTTTACTAGGACAATAAGGTACAGAGAGATATTTTCATTTAGGAAAACTCCTTGTGGACTATATGGCAATATTTTCTTTTGGGCAAATATATCTCCCCATAATGAACCTTACAACCTTTTCACTGAATTTTAAAGTGGCTGGTGCTGTCCTTCTGTAGGAAAAAGCCCCAAGGTTCAGGCAAGCATTCTCCACTGAAAACCTGAGTCTCATATATTATTTCACTTGATAAATGTGTCTGCTTTATCTTGTTCAGTAAAAAAGCAAATGCCAAGACTGAAATATAATGAAAATTTCCTCTAAGAATTCTGAAGCTGAGCAAAAATACCTTTTAAAAGTGAATGTGGGAAGTGGAAAGCAAAAAGAAAGCTGAGACCTGGTAAGGGATAGCGAAGAATTTCGATTACAAACCACTATGAAGATTTCTTGTTTGTTTGTTTGGTTTTGGGTCACACCTAGCAGTGCTCAGGGTTTACTCCTGGTCTGTGCTCAGCGATCACTCCTAGGAGGCTCAAGGGACCATAGGAAGATGGATATTGAACCAGGGCTGGCCACCACATACAAAACAAGTACTATCAGTATTAGCTCTTTGACCCAACTAAAAAGATCTTGTGTTTTGTGTATCTCTGTACCATCTCTTCAACCTACCTAGAATGACTTTTTTGTTTTGTATCCAAATCAAATTGAAGGAATAAACGAAACAGGTGAGGAAGGATTTAAATTAGAAAAGAATCTTCTGGAATAGTGTTTACTAAATAAGACAGACTTTTGTTACTCATCAAATATCATGGCCAAAGTACAATGAACAAGAGAGTTCATCAAAGAAACAAAAAAAACCAAAAAACTCTTCTTACCATTAATTTATTTGTTTTTAGGTAACACTCCGTGATGCTTAGGGGTTACTCCTGGCTCTGCACTCGGGAGTTGAGCCTTGTGGTGCTTTTGTTAACAAATGGGATGCCAGGGATCAAACCTGGATTGGTCATGGGCAAGATAAATGTCCTCCCTGCTTTACTAGCATTCTGGCATCTCTTCTCTTTTAGATAGAAAAAATGTTTTAGTCAGTCTAACTGCTTTAGGCCCTACTGATTTCTCTACATCCAGCCTCTCCTCTGCAACTTAGTCTTCTCAAGAATGACTCATTCATTTGTTTCTCTGTCCAACCTTTCCTACTATCCTTCCTTCACCCATTTATCCATTCATCCTTTTCTGAAGTTTACTTCCTAAATGCCACAAACCCCATGTTTGCCTTGGCGGCATATTTTTCCTCTCTCAATACACAATGCATATAGCTAAACATGTTTTGTATATATAGTACATAAGGCTGTAAGTTAATAGCATATAATGTTTCTATGAATATGTATTAGCACACAGTTGATTTTGTTATCATACATTGGTTTCTACCATAGGATTAATTATGGTAATACTAGAAGATAAGTAACATCTTCCATAATCAACCAGGGAGTTCTTTTAGTAACTATGTTCTGTTTCAAGACTAAGGAGGCAGAAAGACTACTCAACAGGCTGAGTTCATGCTTTGCACACAGGAGACCAGGGTTCAAATGTCAGCACCGAATATGCTCTCTCTGCGCCTCCAGGAGCAACTCCCAAGCACCCTTGGGTGCGCCATCCCCAAAAAGAGACTCTACATCAGCCCTCCTCAATCAGAAAGGGAGAGAAAAAAGATAAGGAGGGAGAGTGTGTGTGTGTGTGTGTGTGTGTGTGTGTGTGTGTGTGTGTGTGTCTGTGGTGGACATATGGAGGAAGTCAAGTAGGAGAGCAGGTTGTAAAAGCAGCTCATTTCTTTTGTTCTTGAATCTCATCCACCTCTGATCTTGCGGGTCACTCCCAACAGTGCTGGAAAAAATATGATCGCAGAACTGAACCTGGTCCTCTGAATGCAAAGCATGTGCTTAGCCCTGTAGGCTATTTATCTAGCCCCAACAACTGATTCTTTATGTCCTCATAATAAAACTAGTGGTAAAGACTTACAAACTTCTTTTTTTCTTTTTCTCCCTTTTTTGAGGGGGTCATACTCGGCAGTGCTCATGGCTGACCCCAGGCTGTGCCAGAAATCACTTTCAGTGAGTTGGGAGGCCATATGCAGTGCCAGGAAGCAAACTTGGCATATGCAAAGCAAGCACCTAACTGCCATAATTCAGTTTCAGATTAATACACACATTCCTTTCTGCTAGTTCACTGTTTAACTGGCCACACCAGGAAAAAAAGAACAAATGGAGTACTATTAAAGTCAGTCAAAATGCCTTCGGGCATCTTGTAATACAGAGGAGAGATCAGTCAGAGATCATTGAGGCACAGATGAATATGACCAGAAGGACTATTGGAAGAGAGCAGGTGCAGGAGCAAGGCTTCAGATTTCAAGGGAATATTATTTCCAATCTTAAACTTTAGCCCTAAATAATAAATGTTATGAATGTATACTATATGTGTGTGTGTGTGTGTGTGTATATATATATATATATATATATATATTCATGCAAAGACCCACAAATTTTGCCTCTTCTAGTTGCTATAATTAGTATTCGATATAAAATCTATTCCACCAATAAGAAAGCCCTGAATTTATAAGGCATAGCCCTTCACGTCCAATCACTGGCATCCTGAGCACTCTCACATGGGAACAGCTTGAAGAGTGAGTGTGTGGATGGACAGAGAGTTCAGCGGACTGGAGCACACACTTGCTGCAGGTCCAGGCTCTATCCTGGGCACTGCACAGTCCCGAGTCCTAGCAGGAACAACTTCCAAGCAGTGCACCAGGAGTAGCTCCTAAACAGTGCCAGGTGTGGCCCCCAAACAGAAAGCCATTATCTATAACAATGGGCCAGAGAGATAGGCAGGGGGAAGGCATTTATCTTGCATTCCACTAACACAGTTTCAAACACCTGGCACCACGTAAGTTCCACCACACACTGCCACAGTCATTCCTGAGCACAGAGCCAGGTATGGCTCCAGAGCACTGCCACGTAAGACCCAAATACTCACAAAAAAATAAAAAGGAAGAAGGGAAGAAGGATCATGTGATTCAGTTGCTGAGAAGATGGGCAATGGTGAAAAGCCAGTGGGCACTGAGGAAAGCTCCTTGCTGCTAAGAATCAGTAAACGCTGGTCCCTGCCTTCCTCTGCTAACTCTGTTCATTCTTTACAGAATGTCTTGTCCCTATCTGATGCTGAAGCTAGCGAATCAGCAGTCTGAACAACGGCAAGAAGAAATGGAAGACCACTCTTCCTCTGAGGTTCCTGTAACATGAAGTGACAAAAACACTTATTGTCCTCGTGTTTGTAATTGCATGCACAGAAGAGTCAGAGAATTTCTAGGACAAGAAAACAGGGAGATCTTTGGATAACCATGAGACACAGAGACTGAAGAGACAGTACAGTGGGTAAGGTGCCTGTCTTGGGATAACTACAAGACAGAGACTGAAGGGATAGTACAGTGGGTAAGATGTCTTGGGATAACCACGAGACACAGACTGGAGGGATAGTACTGTGAGTAGGTGACTGTCTTGGGATAACCATGAGACACAGAGACTGGAGAGATAGAACAGTAAGTTGCCTGTCTCGAATAACATGAGACACAAAGACTGGAGGGATAGTATAGTTGGTAAGCTGACTGTCTTGCTCTCAGTTGACTTAGGTTTGATCCCTGGCATCACATATGGTCCTGAGACCCGCCAGGAGTGATCTCTGAGCACAGAGCCAGGAGTAAGCCCTGAGCACCACTGGGGGTGACCACCAAAGCAAACCAAAGCAAACCAAAGCAAACCAAACCAAACCAAACCAAACCAAACCAGAAAACCAACTAGAACACAGGCCTGAATGGTCACTGTTTCAGATAAGCAAAGGGAGGGTTATCAGTGGGCTAAATGAAACCAACAGGTTCAATCATGTGTGAAAATGTCTGGAGTGCTGTTTGAAAAGGCTACTTCAGCTACAGAGGGTACCAAAATAGTGAAATAAAAGAATAAATAAATAAAACAAGGCAATTATTCCTCTTAAGTATACAGAAACAGTTCTAATAGAAAATACACTTGTCTCCAAACCTGGCTCTTGAACAAGCACTACATACTGGCAGTAACAGTGTAAATAATGAATATGATTGAAGCACAGAAAGAAGCAGAATGACTCTCCTGCGAGAACAGAGGGAGGGAGGGTGAAGGCCCTCACCCAACTCAGTGAGATGCCCAGTGTGTCACGAGGACGAGCTAGCAGAAAGGAAACTGAAGGCTGAAGACCCTCACCCAACACAGAAGAAGCTGTCCAGTGTGTTACGAGGATGAGATAGCAGAAAGGAAATTGAAACCTTTTATTTAAAATATGGAAGAAATGGATAAAAGAGTTCCAAGCAGCTGACCAGGACTGGAAGGGAGGAGGCGCCTGCTAAGAAAGGGCAGGGCAGGGCAGGGTTGGCCACCTGCAAGCAGGAGCCTTTTAGCATCATTTAACTGCAAAGTCACATTCATAAATAAAAAGCTGAACTCAATAAAATAAAATGCCAAATCACTTAAGCTATCAGGCTCTGATGAGTAATCAGCTCACAAATGCTTTTCATCGAAATTTCACTGTGGCAAACTCTATCTGCTCATTCCTCTGGGCTTTCAGTCATAAAGGTCCATCTTTCTGGAGACAGACACAACTGTTTCCACGAGAATTTATGATGTGTTTTGTGACTAAATGGTGGTGAAAGGCAAGACATGCTGAATTTATCTCTGGTTCCATACTTTGTTTCATCTGGACCAGTTGTCTGATTTCTTTCTCAGATTCCTTCTCAGAACTTTTCCAAAACAACATTTGGCCTCGAGTATCTTGAAGAGTGGATTTTTCATGGCAGCACACCAATGATGGAAGGCATTGTGGGCCCGCAAGGTTGTAAGCTTAAAAAAAATTACTACTAGAGGGCTGGAGTGATAGCCCAGCGGTAGGGTGTTTGTCTTGCACACGGCCGGCCCATGCAGACCCAGGTTCGATCCCCGGCATCCCATATGGTCCGCCGAGCACCGCTAGGAGTAATTCCTGAGTGCAGAGCCAGGAGAAACCCCTGAGCATTGCCGAGTGTGACCCAAAAAAAAAAAATTACTACTAGAGCCTAGGGTAACAAGGCCCTTCTTGTGCAAGCATGAGGCTGACAGTTTGATTCCTGCCATGTGCCACAGTGAGCGATAGTCCAGCAACACTTCAGGAGTGCATCCCACAACACAACCACAACCACAATCCCACAACAGAAAACCAACTAGAACACAGGCCTGAATGGTCACTGTAGGAGACCTTTGGCATACTACAACCAAGAGTGTATAAACACCACAACTAAAGTGTGTGACGCTGGCAAGCACTATACCCACATATGTGTGACCTCTAGAATTGCAATAACAACATACGGAAGGGAACTGCAAAAGAATAGCTGTTTCCCATCACTGCAAATGTTCCCCCAAGCTCTGCCTGAAGTGATCCTGAGCATAGGGGCCAAGAGTAAGCCCTGAGCACCATTGGGTGTGGTCCCAAAGCCAAAACACCAATAAAATTACCATTCAATAGAGAACAAATTATTCTAAAACCCACCATATTACTTACCGTACTTGAACTTCTTTCTATTGACTAATGATGCTTGTCATGAACTGTGTCACTTAGGTGACTCTAGCAGTAGTGTGCAGGCTACAGGAAACACCGCAGACTCACAAGGCAGTTGCAGTGGATGAGGACCACCAGTGTAGAATGAGGATTCTGACCAAGTTCAAGCTCCACACAGGTGACTGACACAGGAAGCCACATGACTACCTCAGAATCAGTTTCCCTTGTCAAATTAAGATAAAATGTTTGGCCGGTATAGAACATGGTTCTTAGCTCATGGTAAGTACTATTTGGGGAAATATGTACGCTGTGCGCTGGGGAAAAAAAAGTGCTCTGAACTTAGCTGACTGGTAGGGCGCCATTCCTGAGAGGAATCTCAGAGGATAAATCTCTGACCCTACTTTCTTCTTATAGAAAACTGAGACAAGAAATCCTAGAGGGGGACTCAGAAATGACAAGGATAAATGGCAAAAGTCTATTTCTCTGGATTTGGCAAAAAATCTGAGTCCGGACAGTTATTATTTACATTTAAATTAACGTCTATTATTACAAATATACAGTCATTTTGTATCCTTGTAAAATCTTCAATTCTCATACATATGATTCAACAACCTTCTAGTTATTGTAAATTCATTCTCCAGGAGAATTTCATACCTGGATTACATTTGCTTTCATCCTCATTGACCAAGAATCCCATGTGGTAATTGCCCACTTGTTCTGAGTAACGATTTTCTAATTCACAAACTGGAGGGTAGTGGGTGACAAAAAGGGTTAAGGATTTCACCTATAGCAAAAAGACAGATTTTAAAAAAGTTACTTATTTTTTAAGGTTGAATTAAATCACAATTATACCCCAAATTTGTTTTGAAAAATGTCCAAGTTCTCATAAAAGCTGAATCTGCTCTGAACTTTGTCAGTCATTAATGTTTTTCCATAGTTCCCGTTCCCTTTCCCCTGCTCTCAAACTCTCTCTCCCTAAATCACTTGAGAACTGCAGATCCAGCATAATGGCTCTGAGAACAAAAACATTTCCCTACATACCTGGAATAAAATTATTACACTCAGAAAACTTTCCTTTGCTGTCACAGGGATCCTACGTCTGTTCATGTGGCCTAAGTGGGTGTCAGAAGATTTCTTTACAGTACTGCCACATTCTTCTGTAATAAATAAACAGCCTATGGGGTGATTTACTGGTTACTGGTTTATTGTGTGAATATTCCTTTCTCCAACAATCTTTCATCCAAAGGTTTTGCCACCGTTGATCAGCCTTACTTGGATTACTGTGATGTTGAATGGAAGAAAAATTGCTATAAGAGCTTCCCTTCCACTCCCCAACCCCACCCCATTACATTTTTGGGGGTTTGTTTTCTTGGTATCAGCATGGATTTGTGGATTTTAAATAAGCACTATTTTAAAGAACATAAGACTATTATTCTCTACATCCTAATCTTGAGGGAAGTTAATACTAAATCCTAGCCTGAATTTTAGTAGAAGGGATAATTAAACAGAAGAACTCTGGTTTTGATTAATCTGATATTTATCTTATTAAAAGCCAGAACAAGTATTTTCCTTAACTACTGGTATAAATAAACCTGACAAGATAAGATTTCTTTGACAAGCTGATCTTCAAATCTGCCCTAAAGAATCTTGGGACCAGATGTCACCCAAATGCCAGTCCCCTGCAATGACAGTCATTTCCAGTCAAGTGACCTAAAGGTCTGACTAAGGCACTGCTCTTCTCAAGGCCCTCTGAGGCAGCAAAGCAATACTTAGCCTCTCTCATTCTTCTCTGATCTCTTCCCCACACCAGAAATCAAAAGAGAGCAGGAAATTTAAGGTTTTCATCCAAAAAACAGGCCAGGAAACTTGCCCCTGAAGAACTCTCTTCATGTGATCTACAGAAGGTAAGTTTTATCCAAAATGATATTTTCTTCACTAATATTTAAAAAGCCCAGAAACAGGTAGGAGAGATCATTCTAAATGCTAAGTACATACTTTATACATAGGAGGCCTAGGTTCAATACCCAGCACCACATGGTCACCAAAGCACTACCTGAGGCGACCCCCCCAAAACAGAGCTACGAGTAGTCCTCAAGTACTTCCAGGTATAGCCTAAACTGTCTTCCTAAATGACTAAAAAATAATGATAGAAGAAATGAAAATAGAAAAATGATAGAATATATACTGTCAAAATTGATTCCTGATGGGTTTGAAATATCACCAAACTGCTCTGAAGAGCCTATGTGGAGATTCCAGCATAAGAACACAGCCACCCACACGCTCTCAGCTGGAGAATAGTCTGCTGCTATTTGGGGAAGACCATCCTCAGTAAGCAAACACTGAGGGAAACCTCTGGAGTGCTGAGAGAAGGGGACACCCACACAGCTAATTAGATCAGTAGAATCAATCAGGCAATCGATACTTTGACAGACCTCGCTGTCAGCCTGCTCTCACACCCGACCACACTGCTTTTGGCAGTCAGCTCCAAGATGGCTCTACGGGCCTTGACTCCAAGTCCCAAAGGCATGCAAGACACTTACATCTCTAATGAAATACTCAAAGCGTAGCATACGCAATGGCGATTCCATCATGCGTGCTTGTTCCTCTGCCCAGTTCATCCAAGATTACCAAGGACTGTGATGTTGCTTTTCTTATTATTTCTGCTGTATCAGTCAGTTCTTCCATAAATGTACTCCGTCCTTTATATATATTATCAGCAGCTCCCATTCTGCAAGTACAATAAAGACATCTTGAGTTTCCTCTAACTTGGGAAAAGAGGAAGGGGGGAGGAAGAAGGGAGGATAAGGAAGAGGAGGAGGAGAAGGAGGAAGAGAAGAAGAAGCAGAAGCAGGCAGAAGCAGCAAGCAGCAGCAGCAACCTAAGCATTTAGATACGTCACAGTAGTTGATGTTTAATTAAATGTAAAAAACATATGTTGGATATCAAAGCATGCTAACATCAAAGTGCAGTGGGTAAAACATTCTGGATAGAAATTTGAAGTATTGTTGGACTATCCCTCCGGTCCCTTTAGTGGGGTTTTTGACACAGTGTTCCATCACCAATCCCACCTGCAGTGAGTGTCAACTTTAACCTACCCGTGTTACAGACTCCCTCTCCTAACCCCCTGCTCCACCCCAGCCTGCCATTCTGACAGGCTTTTAAGTTTGCTTATTAAACTTTGGGTTTTGTGAAAAAGGAAAAAAAAAAGAAATTTGAGGTATTTACTAGACAAAGTTCCTAAGAAGCTGAAAAACCTATGGTGCTGATTTTTTCTTTTTTTTTTTTTAAGTATTTTATTATACCACCATGAGATATACAAATAAAAAGATATACAATTAAAAAGTTCATGTTTGGGTTTTGGTCATACAGTGTTCCAGCACCCGTCCCGCCACCAGTGCCCATCTCCCACCACCAACGTCCCGGTTCCTTCCCCCCTTCCCCAGCCCTGCTCCATGGCAGGTTCTTTATTTCTTTCCCTTTCTCTCTCTTTCTCTTTTCCTTCCCTTCCAGACTATGGATTACAGAACATACATTAAAAGGTTGTCATGTGTATCCTTTTGCCTCTATTTAATGCTCAGTTCTAGGTTGGCATTAGTACCCTCGACAATTATTGGTGCTGATTTTTTTTCTGACTGATCATTCTAAACTTCACTAAGATCAGAGGGAAAAAAATGTTTGTGCTTAAAATCCATTAGTATTAGGATACCCTGACAATTAAAGGTTTTTCCCATTGTTTCCACAAGAAGCCTCCACACTATTACAAGTTAAAGCATACTGCTGAATTAACTTATTTATATGAAGATAATACTTTTGACTAAAATTATAAATATTTAGTAATCTCCAGATATATAATACAATATTCCAAAGAGGATGTCATGGGTCACAGATCACAGAGATACCAAGAATCTCCAATGTCCAAAGGATATAAGCTTTTCTTTCCTGTGAGAGGTCGTTGATTCTGACATTTTATAAAACCCCAGAGAAGAAATACTACAGAGCAATTTTCAAACTCTTTTTTTTTTTTAAAAATTTTTAATTTTTACAACTACAAAAGATATACAATTAAAAAGTTCATATTTGGGTTTTGGTCATACAGTGTTCCAGCACCCATCACTCCACCAGTGCCCATCTCCCACCACCAACATCCCCAGTTCCCTCCCCCTCCCCCAGCCCTCCTCCATGGCAGGTTCTTTATTTCCTTCCCTTTCTATCTCTTTCTCTTTTCCTTCCCTTCCAGACTATGGATTACAGAACATACATTAAAGGGTTGTTATGTGTATCATTTTGCCTCTATTTAATGCTCAGTTCTAGGTTGGTATTAGTACCCTCGACAACTGTTAGCACACTGTTCCATTTTCTGTCTTACCTAGCCTCTGACTCCCACATGTTTGTGATAATTTCCACCTTTGACAATACCTCCTGATATATGTTTCACTTGACCTTGGATATTGGTATCATAATATGTACATATATATTTATGTCATGCAAATAAATGCAGTCATTCTGTATCTGTCTCTCTCCTTCTGGCTAATTTCACTCAACATAATCTTCTCCATGTTCATCCATTTATAGGCAATTTTTCTTAACTTCATTTTTCCTAACAGCTGCATAGTATTCCATTGTGTAGATGTACCAAAGTTTCTTTATCCAGTCATCTATTTTCGGGCACTCTGGTTGCTTCCAGATTCTGGCTATTGTGAAATGCTGCTATGAACATAAAAGTAGGGATGGTGTTTCCTCTGCGTATTTTTGGTTTCCCAGAGTAGATTCCCAGGAGTGGTATGGCTGGGTCAAATGGGAGTTCAATTTCTAGTCTTTGGAGGAATGTCCATATTGTTTTCCAGAAAGGCTGTACCAGCCGGCATTCCCACCAACAATGGATGAATGTCCCCTTTTCCCCACATCCATGCCAGCACTTGTTGTCAAACTCTTCAAAGTAGGATCCCTGAAACTTCTCCCAGAGCACCTTGTGACATTTGGGAAAATGACCGTTAAGCACAAATGAAACTGGGGTAGGGGGATACAAGGAATAATTATGCAATACTCATGCAACAGTAAAAAAGTTCATAACTACCACTAGAATTTAGAATTTTGACCTCCTAAATGTGATGCTGAGAGGCAGCAGAGAAGGAATCCGGAGTTCCGACCTCCGTCGCTATTCCAGAATCAGGGACGCTATCTCATTTTGCCAAGGCATCGAAAATCAGGTGGGCTGGACATGTAATGTGATTTGGAGACAACCGCTGGACCAGAGCTGTTACCAACTGGATCCCACAGGATGTCAAAAGATCATGAGGCACCCACACACAAGATGCTCAGACTTCCTTGTCAAGACCCTGAAGGAATGGTTTGAGGCTCTTCATACTCCTGAATCAACCAGATGCTATTGGGCTACATTGGCACATGATAGGGTCCAATGGAAATGTTACTGGTGCCCGCTCGAGCAAATCGATGAATAACGGGATTCAAGTGAAGTGATCAAGTGATCAAATGTGATGCTGGTAACTACTTTTTCCACACAGTAAGTTTATAAATTTATCTGCTATAGAAGTTTGCATGTAACCTACAGAAGCCCGGTAATATTCTTACTTTCTAAGATTCCTGATGAAACTGAGCCTTAGTTGTTGGGTGACATGCCCTGCTTTAAGCTCCAGCTACACTTAGCTTTCAGCCCCTCTCAGCTCAACTAGGGAGGTTTTGAATCAGCTCTGGCACTTGTAAAGCCAAAAGGTCTACCTGAAGTGCTGCATTTCAATAGAGTTGTTTACCTGCCTTCATCTCTAGATAGCCCAGCCCAGGATGGGCCGGGCTGGGAAGTTTTGGCAGATTTCTATCTATAAAATAGGCAGGGAGAAAGGAGAAGGGCTTTTTTGCCATTTTGGCTTCCCTTGGCTTCTCCCTCTCTGTTCTCTGTTGGGCAGCCATTTTTGGCCTACATGTGGCCAGGGCCCAGCCGGGAACCCAAAATCCAGGGTTTTTCCTGTTCTTGGATTGTATATCAGAACCTGTGATAGTAAAGCCTTTTAAAACTGAACCAGATTCCTGAGTTTTCATCTATCCCCGCTAGCTTCGGAGGTAGAAGGGAACTTCGCTTCCTGTTATTGTTAGGAACTCCCCGACATTAGTGACCAGTGGTTTGAGCCCTGGGTGGGTAATGAGCTGTCCACAGATTAGTGACACCTCCTTTTGTGTGGTTGTCCCGGGTCATCCATGAATTAAAGACCCAAAGAGATATTTCTGTCATCTTCCTAGAAGTGAGTGCTCCTTGAACAGGCCTGTGTGATACACCTTTGGATTTACCTCAGATATGAGGCAAAGTATCTTATTTATAAAAACACAGCTGGAATGTGATGACTAAATTCAATTCGTAGAAATGATTTAGTTTGAGGCTTGTAATCTAACTTACCCAGAACACACAACAACTCAAAAGAAAACAATTTTGAAAATGTCTGAAAATGAAACAAACAATAAAACTGATTATTTGTATAAAAAGTTACAGGGAGTAGAAGGACTTAATAGCAGGTAGGATGCTTGCCCTGCACATAGCTGACCGGAGTTCGACCCTTGAGTTTCCCCAAGAGTGATCCCTGTGCGCAGAGCCAGGCATAAGCCATGAGCGCCTCTGGATGTGATCCAAACAAATAAAAATTTATAGTTTCCTTGATGACTCAACATAATTAGGATTATACTTACATACTGTGGCTAATTTACTCTAAAATTTTTTTAAAATATAGAATACCACGACTAAAATAAGGATTTAGCATTTAACGGGATATCAACAATTAACTTTTGGGGGGCTACACCTGGTGATATGCAGGAGTTACTCCCTTGCTCTGTACTCAGGAATTACTATTGTCGTGCTCAGGGGACCATATGGGATGACAGGGAATGAACCCAGGTCAGCTGCATGCCAGGCAAACACCTTGCCCGTTGTGCTATCACTCCAGCCCTCAAAAATTAATTTTCAACAAATTGAGTAGAATGCTTTTTCCAAAAATATGACACAAGTAATTAAAAACTGGCCCCCAGGGTCACCGGAGATCATCCAAAGCTCCGAGTGTGTTCTCTGCATGTAGGAGGTCCAGGTTCCATCACCAGGACCGTGAGATCCTCTAAGTCCCTTCAGGAAAAATTCCTGCGCACGACCAGGTGTGGCCCCAAAATCAAACATGCAAAGCCCCAAAATGTCTCCCAATCTCAACATTACTCATTTGTATTTTCCAGCTGAAACACTGCATTAAAAAAAAAATGCACTCACCACAGTGCCTAAAAGGAAAATGTGTGTGTGTGTGTGTGTGTGTGTGTGTGTGTGTGTGTGTGAGAGAGAGAGAGAGAGAGAGAGAGAGAGAGAGAGAGAGAGAGAAAGCATCTGCCATAGAGGCAGACAGTGGGGGCGGTAGAGAAAGGAGAAAGGTGGGCAGGGAAACTGCGGACACTGGTAGTGGGGAATTCTGCACCAGTGAGAGGATGGGTGCTGGAACATTGTAAGACTGAAACCCAATCATGAACTTTGGAACTGTGTATCTCACTATAATTCAATAAAATATATGTAACAAGTAAAGGTGAAAAAAAAGCACTCAAATTATTATTTTCACAGTAAGCTATTTAAGAAAGACAAGCTTGTAGTAGATGGCTTTGACTATACTGAGGAAAGTTCCTTCAATTCCTATTTTATGGGGAGTTTTTTTTTTTTATCATGAACAGATGTTGATCCTGTCAAATGATTTCTCTGCATCTACTGATACAAAAAATATGGTTTTCATTTTTTTCTTTTATTGATATGATGGATTATATTGGTTGAGTTCAGAATGTTGATCATCCTTGCAGCCCCAGTATGAATTCTATTTGGTCATGGTGCATGATCGTTTTTTTTTTTTTGGGGGTCATACCTGGCGATGCTCAGGGGTTTCTCCTGGCTCCGCACTCAGGAATTACTCATGGCAGCGCTCGGGGGGACCATATGGGATGCCGGGATCGAACCCGGGCTGGCATGGGCGGCCGTGTGCAAGGCAAACGCTATATATGGGAGTGTTTTCTAATATCACTTTCTTCTCTAATTATCTGCATACAGGAAAGCCAGGGGCTTTTGGGTATTGATTTTGTAACCTGCCACTCTACTATACAAATCTATTGCTTCTAGGAGCTTTTTGGTAGAGATTTAGGGTTCTCTAGGTATAATATCATGTCGTCTACAAATAGTGATACCTTGATCTCTTTTCCTATCTGGATGTTCTTAATGTCTTTTTCTTCTCTGACTGCTATGGCAAGTACTTCCAGAACTTTACTGAATAGAAGTGGTGAGAGTGGGCAGCCTTGTCTTGTCCTGGATCTTAGGAGGAAGGCTTTTAGTTTTTTCTTTTATTGATATGATGGATTATGTTGGTTGAGTTCAGAATGTTGATCATCCTTGCAACCCCAGTATAAATTCTATTTGGTCATGGTGTATGATCTTTTTTTTTTGGGGGGTCATACCTGGCGATGCTCAGGGGTTTCTCCTGGCTCTGCACTCAGGAATTACTCATGGCGGTGCTCGGGGGACCATATGGGATGCCGGGGATCGAACCCGGGCTGGCATGGGCCGGCCGTGTGCAAGGCAAACGCCCTACCCACTGGACTATCTCTCCGCCCCAGTCATGGTGTATGATCTTTTTGATGAGTCTCTGGATTCTGATTACTTCAGACCACTGCTTACCCAAGTGGGTCATCCCATCCTCCCAGGGGTGCGGCAAAAGGACCAGTATTAGGCTCAGGTAGCGAGGATGCAGGGGTTACCTTCTCGTATGACCAGATCTGTGAAGATGACAGACTTACAGAAGGGCCCTGAATACATTTTATTTTGAGGAGGTTGTAAGCCAAACAAGTTTGGGAAGCTCTGCTCTACACAAAACAATTTCATTTTTCTTATTTTTTTTCTCTTCTGTCTTTTAAAATGTTAAATCCCTTGTTCAGAGAAACTTTTTACAAACTAGGGTGGAATTAGGGTAAAGGAATGATAATGAAGAGTCCAGCACCATTAGATAACTCCATGGCAGCTGAAAGTCACAAGATTAGGAAAAATACACTTTCCATTATTCTATTATCCCAGGGCATCTGATGATAAAGTAGAGTGCTGTCCAGCAAATGCTGAAGAAATTTGGGCTCACCAACCAATAAATGTGACCAATAGGGGATTTAGAACTGTGTGAAGCATTTGATAAAAAATCTGCTAGCATCAACTAAGTATACATGTTATTTTTCCAATAAATTTCAGCATAATCATGACTTTTATAAAGTCTGATGAACATAAAATTTTATCAGTAAACGTTTAACCTTTTCCCTCTTGTCTTGGTTACAACTCAGTAATCCTATAAATAGCGACCTTGCCCTTATCTTATTTTTCTATCATTTCAAATAACCGCAGAAATGGAAAACATGGACGTTAGTCTTCATTGTAGACTGAGACTGCTCTGACCAGAGGTTACAGTTATGTGATTAAGAACACGAAGTCACTCTGATATTTTTAGGAGTGGTGGGTGTCTAATCTTTCTAATCCTCCTATTCCTCCTAGCCAATAACCTTAATATGGGTCAACAAAGCTTAATAAAGAATTAATAAAGAAAACAAAGTAGTTCCTTTTTTAGTCTGTTTCTAAAATAAGGGCCATTTTCATGAAAAGTTGAAGTCTATTTTTATGAGAACTTATATTTTTAAGATAACATTCAAGAAGTTTCTGAATTATAGTGAATGGGATGGGACTCTGTCCTTTCAAATCAGTCTCAGGGATTTATGCAAGGAAAATGCTTTAGAATGTTAATTGCAATTAACAGGGGGAAATGATCTTTCATTATGAATAGTGAGATACTGGACATAAATACTCAAATCATAAAACTGAAGCAATGATTTATAAATGAATTTCATAGCTTCTCTGGATTAGAACTGTGTACTTAAAATAGGTAAGGAATGAACATGATAACCTATCAGTGTCTGTACTGCAAACCATAATGTTCAAGAGGAGAGAGGGGGATAAGGAGGGGGGGAGAAAGACAGAGAGAGAGAGAGAGAGAGAGAGAGAGAGAGAGAGAGAGAGAGAGAGAGAGAAGCCCTGCCATAGAGCAGGCAGGGTAGGAGGTGGGTGGCAGGAGAGAAACTGAGGACACTAGTGTTGGGAAATGCACACTGGTGGAGGATGGGTGCTGGAACACGCCATGCCTAAAACCCAACATGAACAGCTCTGTAACTGTTTCTCACAGAGATTCAATAATAATATAAAATAAAATTTGGGGCGATAATTATAATACTGCAGTAAGATTTTTCATTTACTTTAAATGCCTGAAGAGTGTAACAGAGGGGACCGAGAGACAGAAGGTTTGGGTGCTCATAAACCTTCTGCACATGATCTGCACATGATCCAGGCACTGCACATGGTCCCCTGAACATCACCACAAGTGAATCCTAAATGCAGAGCCAAGTGTAAGCCCTAAGCATGGCAAGGTGCGGCCCAACACCCACCAAATACATGATTGAAATTCATCATTTTACATTGTATGTAAAAAATTCAGCGGCACAAAGCACATCGACAGTCTTGGGCAATATCATGACTATTGGGAACCAGCAACTTTCATCATTTTCAAGCAGAAATGCTGCACTCATAAAAAAATGACTCTGTATTCTACCTTTCCTACTTTCTGTCTTTTGGATCTGCCTGTAGAGCTCTCATAGGTGGGTTGGGACCATTTTACTCTCTCAAGTTATGTGTCTAGGAGGGGGCTTTAATGTTAGCTTATTTTCCCTTCTTTATTGAAGTTGAAGATGTTTGTATTTACCTCATTTTCCTAAAAATTTTGCAAAATTATATCAGAATGGGTTTTTGAACTTGTCTTCTTTTATTACATAAATTTTTCAGAGGCTAGGTAAGTTTTTTAAAAAAAAATTTTTTAAAGGTTTTAGTTTTTTAAATTTTTTTAAAGTTTTAATTTTTTAAGCTTTCTTTTTTTAAGTTTTGGGTTTATAGTTTTCTTTCTTTTTTTTTTAAAAATTCTTAAAATAATAATGAGTTAGGAAAAAATTCAAATAAGTTGGAGATCAAAGCACCTTAACAGAGGTGCCATTTTGACTGGGAACAGATAGTTTCTAGCAGGAGTGGGAAAAGAGTGGGTGGGGGAGGAGGAGGAGGAAGACAGAGGAGGAGAGAGTGGTTTGATAGAACAAGGGAGAGTGCATCCATAGCTTTAAATTTTGTACATTGAGGAAGCAATACTATGTAATTAGAAAAACAATGTTATTTTAAATCACTGTCTTCACTGTCTTCCCGTTCATCATCGATTTGCTCAAGCGGGCACCAGTAACATCTCCATATGACTTGTCTCATGCAAGTAGAGCCCAAGGGCACCTGCTTGCTCCAGGAACATAAAGAGCCTCAAACCATTCCATCAGGTCATGGGAATGAGGTCTATAATTGAAATTCATCATTTTACATTGTAAAAAAGTCCGTGTCTGCTCCCCAGCGAAAGATTATTCTGGCCCTTCAGCAAACGCAGCACTACTGAAAATTTCTTTCTGAAATTAAAACAGATAAAGCAAAAGGACAGAAAGAATAATACTGACACCTTATATGAAGTTGTGTGCTTGAAAACTGGATGGCGCAAATGGAAGTCGTCATTTCCATTATTTGTGGGTATTTTATTTTAAATACCACGAACAATATATTTAAAGAACCCCTATGATCTATTGTATCATTATATTAAGACAAAGCAAAAAGATGGTAATTATCAAGTTAAATAACCAGCTTTTTTCTAGCAATATCAAAAATATATTTTATTATCAGCAGGAAAAAAAATTCTCAGTATAATAATTTTTTTACCAATAGTTGTGATCAGAGCCTACTACAGACTTAAGAGTTGACATAGAGGAGCTGTGGCACTGAACTGCAAATATCGCCACAAAACACACTAGAGCCATCTCTCCACTTCATATGGAAGCACCCCTCAACAACAGTGCAGGGGAAAGCAAACTGCACTAGTTCATGTCACTGGAAGCATCCACAAAGCACACTCAGGCCCCACATGAAGGCTACAGCTATTTTCCTACCTAAAGAGTTCCACTGGGCGCTGGCTGTGACAACCATTCTCCATAACATCCCTCTAGTCCAATGGTTTTTAACACTCATACCTGAGGACAAGCAGTTAGAACTAACTGTACTGGTCTATTTTTGGGGGACATTCCAAGAATTCAAGGGGGAAACAAAACCAACAAAACAAATGCTTCTTCCATTCTTAATTCTGCTAAAATCATAAATAATTAAAGCCATCACGGGAACAATAAGACAAATCAGTTGTCAGAGTAACTGAAGGGACCCCAACACAAGCAGATAAAGCATCCTTATATCAGAACATACATTATGAGCCGGAGCGACAGCACAGGGGGTAGTGCATTCGCCTTGCATGTGGCCGACCTGGGTTCGATCCCCGACATCCCATATGGTCCCTGAGCCCTGCCAGGAGTAATTCCTGAGTGCAGAGCCAGGAGTAACCCCTGAGCATTGTCGGGTGTGACACAAAAAAAAAGGAAAAAAAAAAAAGAAGAACCTACATTATGAGACTGGGCAAGTCACAATTTCTCTGAGCTTTTTTTCTTCTGCAAAGTAACAGGGGTTGAAGCTCAACAGTTGCTCCAAAATCTGGGCATGGTTGGAGTCATCTGCAGGAGTTCTGAAACATGAGACTGAATGTCTCCCTTCATCATACCAATGATAATAGTGTGTCCAAGGAACATGTGTTTCAGTGACATGCCTGGGATCCTCACTTGAAACCAAACCAAACTCAAAGGTGACTGTGAAGCTTTCTCTAACTAGCAGTCTGCATTTACTTTACTGTCTTTGCTGATTTCACTCAGGTTAGCAAAACTACTGTATTTCAGCCTCTGTATGTGTGAGTGCCACCAATGAACGCAGCTTTCAAAATGATGAAGTGCGATCTCGGTTTTGTTAGACAGAGCTCCAGGAAAAAGAAATTCCTAAGGCAACATGAATAACATCTAACTGATCTGACAACCTACTTAGTAAAGTAAGTCTCTAATAACTCACTTAGTAAAATATCACTTATGATGAGGTTTGGGTATTTACTACCAGGTAGAAGATTAAAGATTCAAGATGTTTTCAAGATTAAAGAAGATTAAAGGTTCAAGATGTTTTCTTTCTATCCAAGAATGATATTTATTTTTAAGTGTGCAAATACTCCAAAGTAGAGACTCAATCAATATTTCCTGAATTAATCTAATGTTGGCAAATGAATCGCTATCAGTCACAAAATGTTTGAAAGCAAGTATTTCAGATAACTGAACTTGGCACTGGGGAAACATCTCAAAGGGCTAAAACACAGGCCTTGCATGCAGAAGCCTGGGTTCCATGGCTGCCACTTGGTGGTCTCCCAAGCACTGCCAGGTTATGGCCCCCAAGTAGAAACCAAGTCAATAAAATAACTTAAAATCTGATTGCCTAGTACTTTCGAATTCTCTCTCAAAATAAGCATTCTAGTACCACTTTGAGTACACAGAAACTGCCAAAAGAGTATGTTAACACAGAAACATAGTGGAAAACTTTAACCAGGGGTCACTTCATGTGAACAGCCCTTTCTACTGACATTTAATTGACAGAAATAACTTGTGCTGTGAAGGTAACGCCTTTGCTCTTTAAGAAGCTTATATTTAATGACTGCATTTCTGAAACTTAAGTACTGAGAACAAAATGTTCAATGAGGTTTAAGTTTACATTATCAGGGTAATAAACAGCTGACCTTCTTTCAGAGATGTATTCAAGAATTTCAAAGATGTTAATAATCCTTGGAAATAGGTGTGAGAAAGATTTCACGTGTGAGCAAATACATCATAATACACTGATATAAATATACCAATTAGAGTCAAAGCACATATTTAAGAAGCGCCTACTAATAAAAAAAAAACTTATTCAGGAAAAAGTGTAAGGATACCACATTCAGAAAGAGTCAACAAAATCTCTTTCCTACAGCTCCTCACGTAGGTGCTTAGTACCCAGTAGGCATTTTATTGCTATTAATAGCTTATGTACATTTAAAAACTACTAAGCATATAAAACATTAGTAAAAAAAATTCGTGGGCTGGAGGATAGTTCAGCGGTACTGCATTTGGCTTGCATGCGGCAGACGGATCAATCCCGGCATCCCATATGGTTCCCTGAGCACCGCCAGGAGTGATTCCCTGAGTTCAGAGCCAGGAGTAACCCCCTGAGCATCCGCCAGGTTTGACCCAAAAAGCAAAAAAAAAAAAAAAAAAAAAAAAAAATAAAAATTCTTATCTAGAGGGAAAAGTTTTGAAACAGAGGGCGTAACTATTTGTGCTATTTTTCCATATTTAATATTTTCCCATGTGCACATAAAGAATTTTAAGTGATTTTTACCAACATATTTAAAGGGGAAGAATTATAATGACTATGAAACTATTATTATAAAACAAATAAACAAGATAGACAAAAACCACTTTGGAAGACTTGTAATGAAAGGGAAAGAGAGAACCCAAATAAATAGAATAAGAAATGAAAGGGGGACATCACAACAGAAACCACAGAAATCAAAAAGATCATCAGAGATTACTTGGAGAGCCTGTATGTGCCAAAACATGAGAACTGGAAGAAATGGATAAATCCTGAAATCCTATAACCTCCTACAGCTGAAACAAGAAGACCTGGAATACCTGAATAAGTCTATACAATCAGGAAATGGAAACAGTAATTAAAAAGTCTGCCCAAACACAAAAGCTCAGGTTCAAATGGATTCTCTCAGTGAATCTCCAAACCTTTAAGGAGGACTCCATTGCCAATCTTTTTCAAGTTTTCAGGAAAAGAAGACTCGGAACACTCCTGGGACACTTCTACGAGCACACATCACCCATAATTCTAAAGCAGGCAGAGACAACAACACAAAGAAAGAAAATACAGACCAATCTCCTGATGAACACAGATGCTAAGACCTTCAACAAACATATAGCAAAGAAACTCCAAAGATCATCCAAAAGATTATACATCATGACCTCAAGTAGGATTCATACCAGGAATGCAAGGATGGTTCAACATTTGCAAAAGCTCAATCCAACATAATATCATATCAATAAGAGAAAAAATAAAACCATTGATCACATCAATAGGACACAGAGAAAGCATTTGACATGATCCAACACCTGTTCTTGATAAAAATGCTCCATAAATGGGAATTGAAAGAACTTTCCTCAATATA